>BROG01000178.1:0-182500 GCA_030159075.1 Atrina japonica
TGCTGTTAAAAAATATATAGGCCAGGTTAAAGTTTTGGGGGCATGGCATAAGCTTTCAGGACTTTTGTCCTGGCAAGCTAAAAATTATTACTTAATGACCTTAACCTTTATTTTATGACAATGACCTTTTCATCACTTACCTTGCCTTTGACAAAGACAAGGTTGTACTAATGTGTGTGGTCAAGGGTCACAAAAAAAGGTCATATCATGAATTAAATCTTTTTTTTGAAATTTTTTATATCTTTTCAGAATTAGTAAGAAGCAAGTAGTTATTCAGACTTCAGAATGACAGCAAGTCATTTGGCTGCTACCGAAAATAATACATCAATTCAACAACAATTTCTGTAAAATTACCTGAAAGTCTAAATGCAGCTTTGAAACCAAGTGGCAATAAATGATAAACAGGTGACTTGTGGAGGGATCATCTCATTATGTAATCTCTTTTGATAAGTACTCCAAGTCGCTGCCATGCCTGACAAAATCCTACAAAATGAAATCCACGACATCAAATCATGATTAGCCCTATTTCATCACAAAAAAAAGAAAATGACCGTTCCACATAAAACATAAACAAGATATAATTGAAATAATGGATATCCTTGCTGTGCTCTAACTTGAACTGTCATCATCTAAAAATCTCTCCTCTGATTGTTCCATGGCTCGAGATTTTAAAACATCTTCTGGAATGTGAACATTCCTGTCCTGACTACAGGAAAAAATGTAAAACTTGAAGTGTTACCATTACATTAAAAGAAAGACAAATGTATTATATAATTATTAGAATTGTACAATACTGAGAGAAACTTTAACAAATACAAATCACCATGGATCACCACAGATTGAAAATCAAGGGTGGTGCTCTTGGTGGTGACAGTCACTTACACTCAAATCATTTACCAGACACTTACACTCAATCATTTACCAGAGACACTTCCACTCAATCATTTACCAGAAACACTTGCACTCAATTATTTACCAGAGACACATATACTTAATCATTTACCAGAGATACATACACTTAATATTTGCCTGATACCCTAAACATTCAAATCATTTACGAGACACTTAAACTCAATCATTTAAGACAGACACTTACAATTAATCATTTACTAGACACTTACGCTCAATCATTTACCAGGGACACTTACACTTATTTGCCCGGTACCCCAAACACTCAATCATTTACCAGAAACACTTACACTCAATTATTTACCTGAGGCCCTAAACACTCAATCATTTACCAGACACTTACACTTGGTTATTTACCTAAGGCACTTACACTCAATTATTTACCCGAGGCCCTAAACACTCAATTATTTACCAGACACTTACACTTAGTTATTAACCTATGGCTCTTACACTCAATTATTTACCCGAGATTCTAACTCATTTACTTGACATTTACACCCAACTTTTAACTTTATCTTTTACACTCAATTATTTACCCGAGACCCAAACACTCAGTTGTTTACCTGAAACACTCACACAATCATTTACCTGTGATCTTTACACTCAATTGCTTATGTAAGACACTAATAATCACTAATTTACCCAAGACACTAACACTCAATTATTCGCTTGAGACACTGACATTCAATAATTTGTCCAAGAACCTAACATACAATTATTTACCAGACTCAATCATATACAGAGTTCCTAATACTCATTCATTTACCTGTGATCTTCAAACTAAATTACTTATCTGAAATACGACTGAGACACTACCACTCATTAATTACCCTAGACACAACCACTCAGTTATTTACCCAAGACACAATCACTCAATTATTTACCCAAGACACAACCACTCAGTTATTTATATGAGACACTACCACTCAATTATTAATTTAAGACACTACCACTCAGTTATTTACATGAGACTCTACCACTCAGTTATTTACATGAGACTCTACCACTCAGTTATTTACATGAGACACTACCACTCAGTTATTTACATGAGACACTACCACTCAGTTATTAACCTGAGACACTACTACTCAGTTATTAACCTGAGACACTACCACTCAGTTATTTACATGAGACTCTACCACTCAGTTATTTACATGAGACTCTACCACTCAGTTATTAACCTGAGACACTACTACTCAGTTATTAACCTGAGACACTACTACTCAGTTATCTACCTAAGACACTACTACTCAGTTATTAACCTGAGACACTACCACTCAGTTATTAACCTGAGACACTACCACTCAGTTATTAACCTGAGAAACTACCACTCAGTTATTAACCTGAGAAACTACCACTCAGTTATTAACCTGAGAAACTACCACTCAGTTATTAACCTGAGACACTACCACTCAGTTATTTACATGAGACACTATTACTCAGTTATTTACCTGAGATGCAACCACTCAGTTATTTAAATGAGAAACTACCACTCAGTTATTAACCTGAGAAACTACCACTCAGTTATTAACCTGAGACACTACCACTCAGTTATTTACATGAGACACTATTACTCAGTTATTTACATGAGATGCTACCACTCAGTTATTTAAATGAGACACTACTACTCAGTTATTTACATGAGACCCTACCACTCAGTTATTTACATGAGACACTACCACTCAGTTATTAACCTGAGACACTACCACTCAGTTATTAACCTGAGAAACTACCACTCAGTTATTAACCTGAGACACTACCACTCAGTTATTAACCTGAGACACTACCACTCAGTTATTTACATGAGACACTATTACTCAGTTATTTACCTGAGATGCTACCACTCAGTTATTTACATGAGACACTACCACTCAGTTATTTACATGAGACACTACCACTCAGTTATTTACATGAGACACTACCACTCAGTTATTTACATGAGACACTACCACTCAGTTATCTACCTAAGACACTACCACTCAGTTATCTACCTAAGACACTACCACTCAGTTATTTACATGAGACACTACCACTCAGTTATCTACCTAAGACACTACCACTCAGTTATCTACCTAAGACACTACCACTCAGTTATTTACATGACAAACTACTACACAGTTATAAACCTAAGACACTACCACTCAGTTATCTACCTAAGACATTACCACTCGAGTTATTTACATGACACACTACTACTCAGTTATTTACATGAGACACTACCACTCAGTTATTTACATGAGACACTACCACTCAGTTATTTACATGAGACACTACCACTCAGTTATTTACATGACACACTACTACTCAGTTATTTACATGACACACTACCACTCAGTTATTTACATGAGACACTACCACTCAGTTATCTACCTAAGACACTACCACTCAGTTATCTACCTAAGACACTACCACTCAGTTATTTACATGACAAACTACTACACAGTTATAAACCTAAGACACTACCACTCAGTTATCTACCTAAGACATTACCACTCGAGTTATTTACATGACACACTACTACTCAGTTATTTACCTGAGACACTACCACTCAGTTATCTACCTAAGACATTACCACTCGAGTTATTTACATGACACACTACTACTCAGTTATTTACCCGAGACACTACCACTCAGTTATTTACCCACGACACCAACACTCTATCATTTTCTTGAGTTACTAACAGTCAATCACATACCCGTGACCCTGACTGACTGCATCCTCTGTACACTCTAGAAGAGCAACAAGTATAGCACCAGCTGAACTGACAAATTGTCCATTGGCTGGAGGTTCTCTACTAATTATGTTTTCTTCATGGAATTTTGTTTAGCCTTTTAATGGTTTCTCCACCAATCTGTAACATTGCATATAAGCATTGGTTATTTAAGTTGCTTAGTATTTAGAATTTCTAATTTGGAATCCCCCCCCCTTGATTGTTTTAGGTGTCCCAAGGTCTCATCGCCCGTTGTCATATCCTATAAGGCTAAATTCTTTGAGTAAATGTCTGGAGCCATATTTTGAAAGGCAACTTGGGACTAAATGTTTGGAACCATGTCTTGAAAGGAAATTTGGGAGTAGATGTTTGGAACCATGCATTGAAAGGTACTTTGGGAGTAAATGATTGGAACCATGCCTTGAAAGGCAATTTGGGAGTAAATGTTTGGAACCATGCATTGAAAGGTACCTTGGGAGTAAATGATTGGAACCATGCCTTGAAAGGCAATTTGGGAATAAATGTCTGCAACTTGTTTTTAATAGCTTTTGATGTCAACTGATGAAATTTGTAGGCCATATTTTAAATCTACAAAAACAATACACAGGGGACATCATACAGTGATATGTAACAGGAATTCTCTATATTTTGACCTAGATCCTTGTTGCTTCTCTATATAAATGGTTTATACAGTAGAACCTGTCTTGAAAGACCTCTCTCATGAAAGACCACCTGTCTTCTGAGACCACATTCTAAAATCTACCTGGGTTAAATAATCCTTTATATAAAACCTCTTTTGAGAGACCACTGGTCTTGAGAGATTACATTTCAGTGGCAGATGTGGTGGTCTCTCAGACAGGTTCCACTGTACCAATATTTATAGCAAAAGTTTGCCACTGGTTAATAAAAATCTATTTCAATACCTGTAACATCAGTTACATTTTAAAATTGTTCTGAAATGATTTTAAATACATATGATACAGTATGTTGCTGACAGTACAACTTGCTTTTAAGACCACCTATCTGACATGACTTAAATAGTTAAATTGGTCTGATTAGCAAGGTGGTCTCTTAAGCGAGGGTCCGGACTTGTTTAATATTTAAAAACCTGAATATTAAGGGAGTTGGTCTGCTTTTTGAGGTGGTCTTTAGGTGATTTGCCACTGCAAACCTTTTTCTGTAGTTTCCACAGAGCTGATATTTTGCCCCATGTCCAATGCAAATACATGTGGTTTTTTCACAATGTGGTGAAAAAAATTCCCAATTTGGTTTTGAGGCCACAATTGTAATGAAAAATACATCAATGTAAGGGTAAATGCATTTCAAAAGGAGATTCCATTACATTTAGATTTCCATTTCAAACAAATATTCGCAATCTGACATAAATTCACATTAAATTCAGAATTGTGTTGCCAATGGCATTTTCACAATATTGGCAGAAAAAGCCTGCTCTGTATTTACTCGATCAACACCAATGAGTGATATTTTCAAAACCTTAAAAGAGTTCTGTTACTCTTTCCTGTGTTATTATCGATTGCTTACCCCTTCTAGTTTTTCTGCTTGTCGCACTGATCTGATTGGATGGTCTACTAATTCCAAGGAAACAATGGATTTAGATGTATAATCTGCTGCTGATATCAGGTAATGACGAATTCTTTGCCATTGTTCATGTTGAATTCAACCCCGCATAAAAAGGTAACGCTACAAAACAAAAGATGAGAACAACTAAGTACATGCAAAGTTGTCTAGCAGTACTGAATAAGGTACATAATGATACGGAGAATAAGTTTGTAATTTTTGTAACTTTTGGACCAAGTCATTGATTTACAAAAGAGTCTATTGCTTTTCTGGAGTTGATGAGTTAAAAAATATTTGCATATGTGATACTGATATGCACCAATGTTCTTGTAATGCACCCCCATGCATTAATATTCTTGTAACGCACCCCCCTGTTCGGAACTTCTCTATTTATATTACAATCAATGAAAAGAAAATCAAATTTTGAGTGTCATTCACTTCTAGTACATTTCATTGACTGCTCATCCAGTGTCATCCAAAATCATGAAACTGGTCACAGTGAAAGGATTTTTTATTTCTTGTCAGTCAGAATATTGGAATTAGAAAATGTGTTGTTATTCTTGTATCTTGTGATATATTATAATTTAGACACACGATAAAAAGTTTATAATATGACTCTCAGGCTGAAATCAGGAACCTCAGGTCGAGAAGGAGTGTGGTATCAAAATAGCCATATATAATAATCTATATTTATATTGCCTCATGGATAAAAAGTACCCATAGCTGACCCTGGTCTCAGAAAACTGTGAGCCAAATTTTGACATTATAATCATATTCAGTTCACTCGAAAGAAGAAGGGAATTGGAAAGGGCTTGAATTATTCGGGTTATCGTAGATTTAAGACTATCACAACTATATATTACAATACATGTATCTGAAGGACTATCAGCGATAGTGTAGCAGGTGAGGAAAATGTGCGAATGGACCAGGAATCCAACCCAAAACCTTACTAACACTCTCAGGTTGCTCTTGTTTGTTTGTTTATTGTTGTTTCACATCCCACTCAAGAATCTTTCACTCATAGGGAGACGTCACCAAATGCCGGTGAAGGGCTTCAAATTTTTGCCTATGCTCAGCACTTACCACCATGAGCAGTAAGGGTTCTTTAACGTGCAACACCTACTGCGACACGGGACCTTGAGTTTTAATGTCTCATCCGAAGGACAGGAAACCAACCTGCTGCCTGCTGGACTGGAACTCACGATCAAAAGTTGAGCATGCTACAGAATGAGCCAGGCCGGCTCACAGGTTGCTCTTTCCAACTGAGCTATCAGGGCTGGTGGCTTCTACACACTACACTCTTCCCCTCTTAACAAGATTTCCAACACCAGAAATCCATGACTGCAAGTTATTTGGTAGAATGCCAAATGTAGACAGGAAAATTTTTTGTTCAGACTGAGAACTGAACCCAGGATACTCTTACCAACTCAGCCCTCTACTACTCTAGGCTGACATCCTCTGCACCACTACGTTTACTATAGTCTATAGTACTGTTTTCTGATTTTAGCATTGATGCATCAAAATGAGGGGGTCTGCTACCAGGATACATTTGTAACAGGGTGAATTAAATTAATAAATATGTTTTAATTTAATTAGTATGGAATGTGTTTATTTTATCATTGTTTCATTCTCATCATCTTCATCTCTATCATCCTCATCATTATCATCTTCATATAAACTTAACACATTATATTCATACATCATCTATATTGGGTTTAAACATTAGACATCTACTGTGGTCATTGTTTTATCTTAAACTTTGGTGACCTCTAGTACCGACTGACCATTGGTCAATACTAATCACCCTCACTTTGGTTTCCAATTTGAATTTCTTTGTAAGACATAGAGACAGACATCTTGAGACGGACACTTCTGTTGTAAATATATAATCAGCAGAGAAATTGAATGTAAGTTCCTACTAACTCAGTTTATAACCCTTACTTACTAATATGTCTTTATTTATGATTTCTTCGCGTTGAATTTATTCGCGATCGATTTATTAGTTCTAAATTTTGAATTTCTAAAACTATAGACTTTCGTTGTACTATTGAGAAATACACACTCATTATTTTCATACAAACTGATATGAAATAAATTCCCTTTTTGCATTTTATTATTCCAAGGATCTGTATATATTATATTGTTTGTTTAAACAGATCCAGATCACATTACATGCATATCATTGGTGTTTGATTCCATTGATACGGCTCATCAGCCACACTGAGGTATAAATACTTCTTTTTCTATAAATAGATAATGGTGTAAAAGCAGAGTTTTACATATCTAATTATTGTGTATATTACATTTATTAATATCATTTATACTAGCGATTCTGATAACGCTAAGTATTATTCATAAAGTTATTTCGAGATCTAAATCTTATATTAAATTTTCGTAATTTATTATATGACATATTGTCTATATATTCTATTTATATCTGTTCATTATTCATGTCTATTTCTTAGTTTTATATGAATTATATATTATACTTATGAAAGTACCTGTATATTTTACAGGGCCAAATTCAGACGAACCATTTAATAAATATATTCATACAAATCGAACACCCCCGCCTTTGTTGTGAATAAAACATAGGACGGTTACACATTGATGCACCTAACTGCAGGTGTATACTTTTGGACGCAAGCGTACCTAAGTATGACCCATTGAGACCAACTTCACGCTACCCGTTGATAATCATTTTAAATTGATTACAGTAATAAACTTAAGTTAAAGACGAAACAAATAACTTTTCTATTCTAATATAAATTAGATCAGGTTTAACATTTCCAATCCCCATATAATTGATTACTGTGGACTCTTAAATAAAACAAACTTAAATATCGATTGCCAATAACAAAAACTGCACAAAAATCATTAATTGGGGTTGATAAACCAAAACAAACCAATTCTGGTTAAGTCCTGGAACCCGCCATACTTCACAGTTCCTCCAACACCGAAGAGTTACAGCCAGGGACCTATCATTTTTCATGAAAATCGTAAAATGATTCCCACCATTTGACTTTAAATATAACCTTAAAATTATATTTTGAGAAATCAATCATGATGCAAAATATATATTTGTTCAATCATCGTTTTAGTGTAATTTACTACAATGATGTGGAACAAATAATGATTTCTCCTTGTTTCGTCTAAAAAGAGGTGGTCACTAAAAGGGTGGTCACTAAAAGTAGTAGTCGGAGGCAGAGTCAGATTCGAGAATCGGCGGATTCGAACAAATAATTGTCAATTTCTTCCCCAATACTTATTCAAAGAATACAATATTTTCAGTATATCTTTATTGTGGTATTTTACATAATTCACAGTAGAAAATTGTACAAAATTATTTTTTGGACTCGATTTACGTGATATTGTCTTACGTTGGCACACTAAAATTAGTAGTCGGATTCGACGGCGGAGTCGAGGTATTGGATCGATTTAAGTTAATTTGTTATACTTAAACTTAAAGTAAGGTATATATCACAATCGTTTATGATAATATCCTTCTAAATATACCATTTAATGACACTAAAATCACTTATTTATCGTTAATAATCATAATTTGTAATCGGTTAGTAATACTGCCGAGTCGGATCGAAAAGATGCAAATGTCCGATTCCTGATAGTATAGTGTTTTCGGATTCGATTAGCGGCGGATTCGAAATAAATAATAGTTGATTTCTCATCCATTTCCAATTCTATTTAAATAATCTTTTAAATGATAATTAAGGATATCATTCTGAATCATTTGCAGTAAAAAGTTACTCAAATTTTGTTTCGATTTCGATCTGATGCCAGCACACTAAAATTAGTAGTCGGATTCCGTGGCGGAGTTGAGATGTCGGGTCAATTTACACTAATCTGAAGCTTTTTGACTTAAGATAAATTGAATATCATTATTGTATATGATCATAGGTGTCTATAAATATTATCAAATGACATTCAAATAGCATATTTTTGTGTAAAAGTCATGATTTACGAGATGCTATAGAATCGGTTCGAAAAGAGACAATGTCCGAGTCCTAATTTGAACGGACGCGGAAATCTGAAAAGTAAACATTGAAACCATACTATAAAAAGATATCAAAGACAAAGCCCCATTCAAAACTTTAGCCTTCTCATTGATCCTTGAAATGTAACCTGACCTGACTAAAATATTCTTGAACCTAGTTTGGGAATGCCCAACAATCAGTGTAGCCATACTCAATGTAATACTTAACTATACTTGACAAAATCTAATACTAAACTAATATCAACCCCACTTAACTCACACAAGCCTTATCTCAACACAACTTAACTAGACTTATCCTAGCAACTCCTAACTCAAACTCACACTAGACGTATCTCAACACCACCTAACTTAATCCTACTTATTTAACACACTTACAACAATCTACAACAAAGAAGATAAAAGAGCAAATTATTATCAAAATGATTTCCGCGTCCGTTCAAATTAGGACTCGGGCATTGTCTCTTTTCGAACCGAATCCGACTACTAATTTTAGTGTGCCAACGTAGGACAATGTCATGTAAATCGAGTCCAAAAAATAATTTTGTACAATTTTCTACTGTGAATGATGTAAAATACCACAATAAAGATATACTGAAAATATTGTATTCTTTGAATAAGTATTGGGGAAGAAATCGACAATCATTTGTTCGAATCCGCCGATTCTCGAATCCGACTCCGCCTCCGACTACTACTTTTAGTGACCACCCTAAAAAGATGGACGTCCCACGGAAGAAAAACAGGGAAATTCTACAAAAAGAAGTTGAACTCGATAAACAACTTGTAGAAGCGTCGAAGACGGGTGACCTCGAACTTGTTCAAGAATTATTACGTGCCGGGGCATCACCAGATGCCACAGAGTACAACCGCAGTTTATTCTACGCTTCCAAAAATTATATCACCCCACTTCAGAATGTTGCTGCATTGGGTTATTCCGATATCGTAAAATGTCTGATTGAACACGGAGGTAATTAAACTATATGAGACTTTACACACACACATTGGGGTTAGCTGATCAATGTCCAGTACCTGTTGTAAAATAAATACTACCATTAGGCCCTACGTGTAGCAGTTGAAAAAAAATGGTATGTTATTCACCAAATAGTTCACATTATAAAACTGAAAGTGCAGGATATATTAATGAATTGTATATTTTAATCAAAATATGTGTAAATGGTTTAATTCTTTTTGCACTGTCAGTATGCCTACTTAAATATGAGAACCTCACCTTCAAATTTACTATTCAAATTTCACGATCATTCTTCCCTCTGTTGTGGTGCCCAAATAGCTCAGTTGATAAGAGCGTTCTGCTAACGTTGGGAAGATCCTGGGTTTGATTCCTGGTCTGGTCGCACAGTTTTGCTCACCTACTACACCTCCTGCCAAGACTTTTCAATACAAATGACTTCAAATTAGGTCAATCATGTTAAAAGTAATTATGTTGCATATATGATGTATGCGCTATTGTAAGAGAAAAAGAAAGAAAAGCCACATGAATTCTTTTTAGTCATACTTTTTCAATGTCACACAACACTAAATGATCACATTGGCCAATCCTATTGAGACATCAGTCACAAATTTAGAAAATCTATTCACACAACTGTCGTTTATATATATATATATATATATATATATATATATATATATATATATATATATATATATATAGTCAAACTAGCCTTGACGGTCACCTTAATAAAGCAGTCACTTTCATTTAACAGTCAAAGTGCAGTCCACCCGATAAAAATCAGTATATTTTATATCATAAACTTTAATTAAGTGGTTATCTCTTTTATGCAGCCAGCAGCCACTGAATTATGGTCTTGATCACAGTTTTATCCTCAAAACAATTCATATTGGCATGAAAAATTCCAAACAAATGTCAATAACAGATTATTTGAAATAGCATTATTGTAGTAAACATATAAAACAAACACAAAATGATATTGTTGCCTTGTATGCATATTGTTGACTTCCAATTACCTTGTATCATTATTTATTTTGTATGAATAAAGCTGTACCAACACTGGTAAATATCATGTCATTATGCTGTCCTGAATGTCCTAGGTCTTTCCCGACAGTTGTGATATACCACAACATGATAATTTACGATAGTATTGGGATAGCGCTAAGATAAAGGTGGGACAATACTACAATTTAAAATGAGTCATGATTGTCGGGTTGCTCTTGGTCAAATTTTTGAACATGTTCAATAACCTAGCCAAGACAAAATACTGCCCAGGACACTGCCAAGATATGACAGAACACCACTAAGATAATGCTAGGACACATGGGACAGTGATATGAAGCATTCCGATTCCGAAAAAAGCTGATGCCTTGCCTGTGTCTTGCACAGAAGTCTTGTATGTGAGACATAGCCTTTAGTTTAATATATGTAATTTTTTTCTACTTCAGCTTGTGTTAATGCCTGCGATAGATTTGATGTCAGTGCTTTACATATGGCAGCTGAGAAGGGACATGTCGAATGTGTCACACGTTTATTAGAGGCAGAGGCATTGTGTAACAATGGAACAAAGTTTTCAAAACATGGATCCTATACTGGTAAGATATGGAATCTGTGAACTTCACCTAAAGATCACCTTGCTTAGGAGACTACCTCGCATTTAGATTAGGACCATAAATATTCAGTCTCTTGATAAATATCTTATTAGTTCTGAGCCTCACAGACTTAAGAGGTCACCTCAGACCACTTTGAGTCAGTCAATTAGATTGTCTTAATAGTGAGATTCCACTTGTAGGGTACCAGTACTTACAAAGGCTGTTGAATGCTTATAGTATCGTTACTATTGTTTTTTTTCCATATATCTGCTATTATTTGTAGCACATTTCTTTAAACGTCCAGGTTGCCTAAAAGGTTTCATACCGCAAGACAATACAATTATTCAAAAGTACATTTGTACATGTACAAATTCATAGCTACATATAGATGTAACTGCTTCAAATGTTTATCACATAAACAATAGTTAACATTTACAAAAGCTGTGTGTATGATTGAATATACAGTGAAACCTGTCTTGAGTCTTTAGAGACCACCCTGTCTGATGCTGGAAAGTGGTATCTAGTGACAGGTGGTCTCTTAAAAGAGGTTTTAAATAAAGGACTATTTAACCAATTGGTATTTCAGAATGTGGTCTTAAAGGACAGGTGGTTGTTCAAGAGAGTGGTCTCTTGAGACAGATTTCACTGTATAGTTTAATTCTCTCATAGTTAAATAGAGTATAGTACATTGGAACCTGTGTTGAGAGACCTCCCCATCTGCCACTGAAATGTGATCTCTCAAGGCATGCGGTCTCTTAAAAGAGGTTTTATTTAAAGAATAATTGAACCAAGTCTTTTTAAGAATGTGGTCTTCCAAGACAGGTGGTCTTTTATGATGGGTTCCACTGTATAATGTATTTGATATGTTTCATTTAAATGATAACTAGGAAAAAGAAAATTATGCAAATCACACCCAAAATTTTGTATGACATTTTCAGTGTGACTGAAGAATTCAAATGAAAGTGATTATTCAGTCAGACCTGTGCATGCGGTTACCTTTATTAAAGTAATCACCTCTAAGTTGAGGTTTAATACCTCCCAAACGTTTTCCTAATAAAATTGTACCCCAATAATCAGTCACCTTCATAACATAGTCAGCAGTCAACACTTTCCCTATCCAATGTTACTAAGATATCCCAATTAAACGGCCATTTTAATTTCAATGTGCCAATTGCTTAGGATTCAAACATATATTACTCCCTTAATTAATTCATTCACCCCTAAAGACACATTCTGACTGGTCTAAATCATTGATTTACAGAAGAGTCCACTTTTTTTTCAGGGATTGATGAGTTAATGACAGTATAAATATTGTGGTTTTAGTTTGTTTAGTTTAAACATATTTTGTTGCAAAAATATTCAACAGATGGATTGGACAATTATTTACTGTCCTCTCCAGTATTGCAGTCATTGCATATGTTTAAAATATCTTTGGCAGTAATTGATCTGTATAAATCAATGTACATGTAAATAATTATATGGAAAGTATACATTAATGCTTTGGTAGAATAAATTTTGATGTATATTGACATTGTCTTATTTGATATACATTTGTATATAGATCTATCAGTTACACCAAATGATACATGAACATTGATATTTGATATTATGTGCATGTTATTTATAACTTGAGAATTATGAGAATTTCCGTTCAAAGGCCACCTCTGTTTAGAGGCCACTTTTATGATTTCCCTCAGATGACTGCTTCATACAGGTTAGACTGTACATTTTATAATAAAACCTTCTTTAGCGACCACCTGTGTATAAAGACCAAATGGTCATAAAGTCATGTTTTTGCTGTCCCCTATAGTACCATTTGTGTACAAATCAACCTCTATATAAAGACTGGTTTTGTTGTGTCCATAAGAGGGTCTTTATAAACAAGTTTCACTGTATTATGAACAAAGGTATTAGACCACATACTAAGTAATCACTTTGAATAAAGGATATAATCTTACAGGTCATAAATATTGCGTATTAGTTTATTACTTGTAGTTCTTTTATTTTTCAGCATTTCCACATGCAGGGGGGACAACTCCACTGCATCTAGCAGCATCAAACAATCATATTGACTGCGTGACAAAACTGATATGGCATGGAGCTGACTATAATGCAGTGGATGAATATGGTCATACCAGTCTGTATATCGCGGCACAGAAAGGACTAGAGGACTGTGTTCACGCTCACTTAAACAACGCAATATGGAAAGATATATTGTCACTCCCAGCAAAGGAGACAGGTATTGGCCTCTTGTTGTTAAAAGTATAACTGAAAAATGTTGCCATTTTGTATAAAATTCTCCATGAATAGTTTTTCTCTTGGGTACACAGTGTTTGTTAAATTAAATCTTGTTTCTCTTACCTTAAAAAATGCAAAGACAATGTGTTAATTAGTCCCCCACCTGTTTTTGGCAAGGTGGATGGATGGGAGTGTTATGGGCATCTGTATTTCCTAACATCCGTCAGTATGATCTTTGGCTTTGTCAGGGCCATATTTTCATCACTTCCTCAACTAGGTTCCCCTCTTATTTGGTTACATACATTTGAGGTAGACTTAAGTGTGTCCGCACAAAAATTTGCACTCCTACACTCTATACTACTAGAATGAATTCCAAGGTGTTTCATACAGAAACTGCACCCTCCCAACTCTTACTTCTGGAGGTATTCCCCTTTTTTTATTTTAGGAAATTCCATCTGTTCTTGTTTTCACTTTTCATGGTGTACGATTTCACTTCTGGTGGCAGACTGTAATTCATCAGATTTACCTTGTTATATGTAAATAGCTATTTGCTTTCACCATTTCAAAATTAATTGTGTGTATAAAAATGCTCATACACATACACTTGATGAGATGTCTTTCAAAAGTTTGTGTGAAAACCATATCAGATTTTCAGAAATTGACACAAAAGTCATAAATGTATCAAAACCTTCAAGATGTATAGAATACTCTGAAAAATTCTAGGTTCTCCAGAAAATAAAAATCATTACATTTATAAATGCCTGCAAAAAGAAATTGTAACTAATTTTTTTTCACTTCTGCAAATGTTACAGTCAGTATAATGACCCTTTTACCAATTACTCAAGTTTGCCAGTTTTCTTGCAGAAGGTCGGTGGTCTTTACCCGGGTAACCGGGATTTCTCCTCCACCAATAAAAACTGGACGCCATCATATGACTGAAAGATTGTTGAGTATGGCGTAAAACAAAACAAACAAAAAAAGCAATTACTCTGTTTCACTAAATGAAATGCTGAGTTACCTGTTAGGTAGCTGTTGTTAAGTCGTCTGTACTGATTTTGATGAAGATTCATTCCTCAGATATCTCATTTAAATGTGACTGTGGACTCATGGCAGCTGTGACCGGTCAACAGGGGATGCTTACTCCTCCATGACACCTGGTCCCACTTCTGGATTTCGAGAAGTTCATGTTTGTCCAATATTCACTAGATTTGTACATGTGTATTGTATCCTGGACATCCTGAAGATCAATACTTCGATATCTGTCATTTTTACATTTTAGGTGATACTCCTTTACACGAATGTGTGAAAAACGGAATGCTGTCTTGCGTCCAAGCGTTACTGAAGCATGGATCAGATGTCAATCACAAAAATATTCATGGCTTTAGTCCTCTACATGCAGCAGTGAGGGCAGGTGAAAAATTCTCCATGGAAATATTAACAGAACTGGTAACCAAGGGTTACAACACAGATGTCAACATACCTGAATCTCTGGGTAAGAATGTGTTTAAGGCTTTTTTTACTCCAAATTTAAATTGGGCCATAATCCCAATTGCAAATCACATCTTTGTTTTCCCAATTTTTTGCCCAAAATTCCCAATCAGGAACATATCATAACATAACATCTTTTCATTATTTCTCATTTTCATGTTGATATTTCAATCGTTGATTTTTTTGGAAGTTTAAATACAGTGACTTGACAATAAAAAAGATAAAAAAAAAGGTAACAAATAGCAAAGTAAATGAAATGCTTAATACAAAAAATTCACAATTTTGAGCTTAAATGCTACAAAATTCCCAATGCCAGTGCCATGGATACATAAAGGTAAGAAAAACCCCTAGTGTTATAATTTGTTTGCTCTTATCATGATCTGTGACAGCTGGTATGTTGAATTATTTTATCTTAAATCATTAACACAATGCAGGGTTCGAAAAATCTACAGTCCTGCTCGCATTGGCGAGTTAAAAAATCGTTTCGGGCGAGTAAATTTACATAATGAACTGGCCTGAGTGGCGAGTGCTGTGTTGCCATACTGAAAATCTGGATTCTGATGTTGTAAATACACATGATCATAACCAGTCTGAGAATGGCGTTTAATTTTACTATGGAGCGAAATCTCCAGAAAAATCAACCCAAAATAATCTAAAAAAAATACAAAGAGAAAAGAAGAAGAAAAATAAATGAAAAATGGTTTAAAGAATTTGAATGGTTAAGATGTAACGTATTGTTGAAAGATGGTGATAATCATTAGCTGTTCCTGCTGGCTTCTCATGCCATTTAGTTTTAGCCTGGGCGACCAGCTCAGTTCACGAGGACCTTTAATTATAAATACCTTGATTGTCAGCAGAACACAGGTCATCTCTCCTCTCAAAACATATTTTTACTTCTGTAACAATAAGATTTTGTTATAATCACAGATAGGGACTGCAAAAACCAAGGATTTCTTCCAATTGGTGAATATTTTTCACTTTGAATTTTGGCTGTCATTTTTGTCACATGATACCAAGTGGGTGCGTCTAAATACCCAAAAGAACCCAAAAGCACACCTATAAGGACCACAAAAGACCTAATAGAACATCAATAGTATCCCAAATGATATTTATTGAACTTATTGACAAAATACACAAAATCAACTATATTATCTGTAGTTAGTAATATTAATTTAATAAGTTATATTTTTTTACAGATGGCCCAAAGAAAGATTTTTAAATGCATGTATGTTAAATTGGGTATTATTCCTTCTTTATATATATATGCATGTATGTATGTATTCAAAATAATTAATATGTATATTAATTCAATTATATAAAGCTAAAAAAGATAAAAAAAAAGAGACAATTTGTCAAATAAAGAGTATGTTATTTGGTAAGTCATATCTTAAATTTACTTTTAAAAAGATTTTATACACTCTTAACAAATTTACTTTAAAATACTATGATTTCATATTTGGGTGAGTGCAAAATGTGTTTGGGCGAGTAGAATTTATGTAATCACTCAAGTGCTTTTTTACCAATTTTTCGAACCCTGCAATGTATGTTTTTAGCATGATTAATTTTATCTGGAATACCAGTACAATTCACCCCTGTTATACGTACATATCACAGCTATTTCATGAAGAATGGATTTCCTCCCATATAATTCCCTCGTTGTAATGCCAAAACCCGCATACAGCCATCCGCCTCCAATTTTTCGGTACAAATGGTCATTTATACATGTTATATCCCTTAAACATATTGCCAGACCAGATGAAAAAACAGGTTTGAGCAAAACTGTTAGCCGACAGTAGCTTGTTTACTTCATACTTTGAGTGCAAAGGGAGATAACTCAAATATCGAGTGTTATATTACAAAATTACACGTAATAATTATGAGTAGATGAAATATATAAACCTAAAACCTTTGTATAGCTGTCATGTCAAAGAGTTATTTTAAACAAAAAACAATGAAAGTTAACAAGAGAAATGTTTCCGGGTTAATGTTAGAAACAGTTCTAGATTTTCTGACCGTCTAACATGTATTGCTACATATTTTGGACAGTTTAATTTTGGCCATTTTAATAGCGTGGCTAAACTCTACTTAAACAGTAGACAAAATATCAGAATTTACGATAGGGAGTTGTAAACAGGCTATTTTATACAACAGGGATGAAAGACATGTCATGATGAAAATGACCACACCTCAAAAATAGTAAACCTTGATATATTGCCAAACCCATTATACCTCCAAAATTTAGGAAAACAAAAGGTGGTGGTATATCAGAGATGAACTGTACATGCTTAATTCATTTTGAAACCTTGAGTGTTCTCATTTAATTGAATCACAACTGCACAACGTTGTCAGTTGTTCCATGTTGCCACATACATATTCTAAGCTGAACTGTCATCAACTTTATAATGTTGTCAGCTGTACTATGTCGTTAGGTGTATTGACAGCTGTTCTGTGTTGTCATCTGTACTGTATTGTTAGCTGTACTGTGTTGTCAACTGTACTGTGTTGTCAGCTGTTCTGTGTTGTCAGCTGTACTGTATTGTCAGCTGCACTGTGTTGTCAACTGTACTGTGTTGTCAGCTGTACTGTGTTGTTAGTAACACTATGTTGTCAACTTTACTATGTTTTCATCTACATTGTAGTTGTCAGGTGCACTGTAATTGTCAAGTGTACTTTGTTGTCAGGTGCATTGTAGTTGTCAGATGCATTGTAGTTGTCTTTTGCACTGTTGTTGTCAGGTGGATTGTAGTTGTTTGGTGCACTGTTATTTTCAAGTGCAATGTAGTTGTTTGGTGCACTGTAATTGCCAGGTGCATTGTAGTTGTCAGGTGCACTGTTGTTGTCAGGTATACTGTAGATGTCAGGTACACTGTAGTTGTCAGGAGCATTGTAGTTGTCAGGTGCACTGTAGTTGTCAGGTGCACTGTAGTTGTCAGATGCATTGTAGTTGACAGGTGCATCGTAGTTGTCATTGTAGTTGTCAGGTGCACTGTAGTTGTCAGGTGCATTGTAATTGTCAACTGCACTGTTGTTGTCAGGTGCATTGTAGTTGACAGGTGCATTGTAGTTGTCATTGTAGTTGTCAGGTGCAATGTAGTTGTCAGGTGCATTGTAATTGTCAACTGCACTGTAGTTGTCAGATGCATTGTAGTTGACAGGTGCATTGTAGTTGTCATTGTAGTTGTCAGGTGCACTGTAGTTGTCAGGTGCATTGTAATTGTCAACTGCACTGTTGTTGTCAGGTGCATTGTAATTGTCAACTGCACTGTAGTTGTCAGATGCATTGTAGTTGACAGGTGCATTGTAGTTGTCAGGTGCAATGTAGTTGTCAGGTGCACTGTAGTTGTTAGATGCATTGTAGTTGTCAGGTGCACTGTAGTTGTCAGGTGCATTGTAATTGTCAACTGCACTGTTGTTGTCAGGTGCATTGTAATTGTCAACTGCACTGTTGTTGTCAGGTGCATTGTAGTTGTCAGGTGCAATGTAGTTGTCAGGTGCACTGTAGTTGTTAGATGCATTGTAGTTGTCAGGTGCACTGTAGTTGTCAGGTGCATTGTAGTTGTCAGGTGCATTGTAATTGTCAACTGCACTGTTGTTTCAGGTGCATTGTAGTTGTCAGGTGCACTGTAGTTGTCATTGTAGTTGTCAGATGCACTGTTGTTGTCAGGTGCATTATAGTTGTCAGGTGCACTGTAGTTGTCAGGTGCATTATGTTGTCAGCAATACTATGTTGTTGCTTGTACCCTATTGTTACCTGCACTGTAATGTGATTTTTTACTGTTTTCAAAGTGAATTAAAGTAGCATGTGATATATTGTCAACACTTATTCATTATTTACTTTTTTTAATTATTACAATTACTCATTTTTCAATGACATAATGAATTATATTGAAATAATTCCATATTTTAGGTTTTTCTGCAGTAACTCAGGGAATATGAATTATAATGAAAAAATCGAAAGTTTCAGGCCTAAATACAGTGAAGCCTGTCTTGTGAGACCACTGTCATAGATGACTAACTGTCTTGTGAGACCACTGTCATAGATGACTAATTGTCTTGTGAGACCACTGTCATAGATGACTAACTGTCTTGTGAGACCACTATCATAGATGACTAACTTTCTTGTGAGACCACTGTCATAGATGACTAACTGTCTTGTGAGACCACTGTCATAGATGATTAAATGTCTTGTGAGACCGATGTCATAGATGACTGTCTTGCGAGATCACTGTCATAGATGACTAACTGTCTTGTGAGACCACTGTCATAGATGACTGTCTTGTGAGACAACTGTCATAGATGACTAACTGTCTTGTGAGACCACTGTCATAGATGATTAACTGTCTTGTGAGACCACTGTCATAGATGACTAACTGTCTTGTGAAACCACTGTCATTGATAACTAACTGTCTTGCAAGACCACTGTCATAGATGACTAACTGTCTTGAGAGATCACTGTCATAGATGACTAACTGTCTTGTGAGACCACTGTCATAGATGACTGTCTTGTGAGACCACTGTCATAGATGACTAACTGTCTTGTGAGATCACTGTCATAGATGACTAACTGTCTTATGAGACCTCTGTCATAGATGACTAACTGTCTTGTGAGACCACTGTCATAGATGACTAACTGTCTTGTGAGATCACTGTCATAGATGACTGTCTTGTGAGACCACTGTCATAGATGACTAACTGTCTTGTGAGATCACTGTCATAGATGACTAACTGTCTTATGAGACCTCTGTCATAGATGACTAACTGTCTTGTGAGACCACTGTCATAGATGACTAACTGTCCTGCAAGATCACTGTCATAGATGACTGTCTTGTGAGATAACTGTCATAGATGATTGTCTTGTTATACCACTGTCACAGATGACTGTCTTGTAAGACCACTGTCACAGAAGACTACCTGTCTTGTGATACCAGTGTCACAGAAGACTACCTGTCTTGTAAGACCACTGTCACAGATGACTACCTGTCTTGTGATACCAGTGTCACAGAAGACTACCTGTCTTGTAAGACCACTGTCACAGAAGACTACCTGTCTTGTAAGACCACTGTCGCAGATGACTACCTGTCTTGTGATATCAGTGTCACAGAAGACTACCTGTCTTGTAAGACCACTGTCACAGTAGACTACCTGTCTTGTAAGACCACTGTCACAGATGACTACCTGTCTTGTGATATCAGTGTCACAGAAGACTACCTGTCTTGTAAGACCACTGTCACAGAAGACTACCTGTCTTGTAAGACCACTGTCACAGAAGACTACCTGTCTTGTGATACCAGTGTCACAGAAAACTACCTGTCTTGTGAGACCACTGTCACAGTTGACTAACTGTCTTGTAAGACCACTGTCACAGAAGACTACCTGTCTTATGATACCATTGTCACAGAAGACAACCTGTCATGTGAGACCAATCTCACAGAAAACTACATGTCTTCTGAGATCACAAACTGACAACCACTTATTTAAGATTTTAGATAAAACCTCTTATGAGAGACCAGATGTCTTGTAAAACCATGTATATCTTTCAGGACAGGGTTGATTGTTTCTTGGTGAGCTACATGTATCTTCAATTAAGTATTGTAAATTGCATGTTGTAAATGTGATATTCTCAATTTATTGCAGGGTTTACACCACTGCACTATGTGTGCTTTCATGAAAACACAATGCAGGAGCGGAGACCCGAGGCGGCAGCTCTTTTGATCTCATATGGGGCCAATTACAACATTAACAATCGACAAGGGGACAACGTGCTACAATTTGAATTGAAAAGTAAAAATCGCGACACGACAATTTTGTTTGCAATCGCCAAAAGTGTCGCAAATTTACCAACTGTTGAATGTCTTGGTATAATGCCACCACATGGACAAATGTTTACCACAAGCTACCAATCAATCAATAGAAACATGGTCAGACTTATAAAGAACGATGTTCAGTATTACAAAATCATGTGGTATAAGCAACTAACCCGTGACCCGCGTAGCCTACAGCATTACTGCCGCTGTGTGGTGCGAAATGCTTTGGGGGTTAGACGTCTCAGCAAAATTGACACATTGCCACTGCCATCTACATTGAAAGAATATTTGCATCTTCAGCTTGAAGAATTTAGTTTTAATATATCCGATCTTTGTGAAACAAACAGCTGAAAAAAAGTTATAACATTGATGCATAGTTGTTGTTTGACTGTACTGTATATACATGTAATTAGCAGAGATGTACCAAATGGTTCCCTGTATGACAATTTGTTCTCTTTAACAAG
The DNA here is from genome assembly GCA_030159075.1 of Atrina japonica. Classification (NCBI taxonomy): domain Eukaryota; kingdom Metazoa; phylum Mollusca; class Bivalvia; order Pterioida; family Pinnidae; genus Atrina; species Atrina japonica. The sequence goes on from BROG01000178.1 coordinate 21,761, forward strand.
ACTGACATGTAAGAAGCAGAGATGTACCAAATGGTTCCCTGTATGACAATTTGTTCTCTTTAACAATACTGACATGTAAGAAGCAGAGATGTACCAAATGGTTCCCTGTATGACAATTTGTTCTCTTTAACAAGACTAACATGTAAGAAGCAGAGATGTACCAAATGGTTCCCTGTATGACTTTTTGTTCTCTTAAACAAGACTGACATATAATTAGTAGAGATGTACCAAATGGTTCCCTGTATGACAATTTGTTTTCTTTAACAAACATGATACAGAAGAAGTAGAGATGTACCAAATGGTGCCTCATGACAACATTTTCTCTATTAGAAGAATGACATGTAAGAAGTAGAGATGTACTGAATGGATCCTGTATGAAAATTTGTTCTCTGTAAGAAGAAGAATGGCGGCATATTGCGCCGACTAATTGGTGTATGAGATTAACGAAGAGGAAAATCATGCATAAATCATTGCAGAACTTGCGTACTTTTAGCTGTAAATACATGTATACAGCTATTTCATGGTAAAATAAACCTGAGTTAGAACTCAAACTCATTTTTATGGTCACATTTTATTTAACTTGCAGTTCTTAATAAAACATAGTTTCATGTTTTACACATTGGATATTCATCAGAAACTGTAGGCTATATGGACTTGACTCAAGGTCAGTCACCAAAAAATATAAAAGGATGGAAAATGTGATATCTTGTTCAATTAAGAACTTTTTGATTATGTCAGATGTCATTGATTCCCATTCCACTAAACAAGACCGGTTATAACCATGTATCTCTTTACTACAAATAGGTACAGGGCATCTCCAAAATATATACTCTCATTTTGATTCCCCATAACTCACTGAAATTTATTATTCATTTGGCATTTAAACAATAATCTTGTCAATAAACACTGCATTTATGGCCATTTAATGATTGGTGAAATATACATTGTCAATGATGTTCATTTCGAATTCCCTTGAAGAATATGTTTCTGTTAATATTAGCATGTGCTTTTAGGTTCAAAATGAAGTCCTTTATAATATTTTTAGTTGTTTACATGTGTTGAGTGGCCGACCCCGTAATTTCCATCTGTCTAGAGATTTAATTAACTGTAGGTTTATAGATACAAATGCTCACTTATTTGTTTTGTTATTTTTTATTCTGTCCACTGCCGTTGAGACTTTTTCACATATCATACTTTGGATTAAATGCCACAAAATTTGTTTAATTAATGTTTGATATACTGGTACCATACAGCTGTCACTAGCGGTCTGAAATTGATTACAGGTATGATCTTGACGGCTGTCACTGAAATTAATTATAGGTATCCTCTTGATGGCTGTCACTAGCAGTGAGAAATTAATTACAGGTGTGAACTTGATGGCTGCCTCTAGCAGTCTGAAATTTATTACTGGTATGACCCTGACTGATACACAAACATACTGTTCTCATGCATGCACATGCAGTCACACACTCATGCGTGCACATACCAATACATACACACACTCATGCATGCACACAGATGCACTTGTGCATACACTGACGACTAGACTTATGGACACATGCATGCATAGACAAACAGACTTATGCACACATGCAAGCATAGACAGACAGACTTATTCACACATGCATGCACAGACAGACTTATGTACACTTGCATGCACAGACACTCACACATATATGCACAGGCACAGTCAAATGCACACACCCACACTGCCCTCACATTTGGCTAAAGTTTTCCATGATAAACAGCCAAGACAGACTCTTACAAACCTCCAACAACTGAAAATCTTTGTATTTGTCCTGTGTTATATTTAGTATTTTTGTTTCCCTACATTGATAGTACAATCATGTATTACATTACACATTTAAGTGCTGTTTACATAATTTCACAATTTACTTGTATATTATTGTATATAATAACTTGATAGTTCTGTTATTTTGTTCTATAATATACTGTAAACATGGAAATTTACACGTGGGGGCAATTTACACTTCGTGATGAAGATTTTTCCGTATAAATTTCCCCCACGTACCAGTCCCACAGTTGTGCTAAGAATTATCGTGTAATACAGAGCCTCACACAATAAGTTGTGACATCATGTAAAAATCCCCAAGAGTATGGTTTGCACATAAAAATTTTGCAATGAACAACATGCAGTAATATCCTTGTTTACAGTAGTTATGTTATTTTGTTGTATGATAACATGATAGTTGTGTTATTTTGTTGTATATTTTGTATACATCATCTTGATACAGTGGAACATGTCCTATTCGACCACATTCCGAAAACTGCATAATTAAAAATTCCTTTAGATAAAACCTCTTTTGAGAGATCACCTGTCTCTTTAGGACCACATTTCAGTGGCAGATAGTGTGGTCTTTTAAGACACGCTCCGTTGTAGTTGTTGTTATTTGGTTTGTATATTTATCACATACCATGATAGTTATATGTTATTTTGTTGTATATTATGTATATAATAACTTGATAGTTTTGTTATTTTGTTGTATATTTTGTATATAGTAACTTGATACTTATGTTATTTTGTTGTATATAATAACTTCACAGTTATGTTATTTTGTTGTATATTTTTGTACATAAATGTAACATCATGCAATATATATGCATTGTCAACATGTACATTTTATATATAGAAATCTCATTGGCCAAATTTATTTGGTTGTACATTTGAAGTAACACAAGTTTGTATTGGTATATAAGGGGTTCAACAGTGATAAACATTTTCAGTTGTCCTACAGGGCAAGTACAAGTAGTCTGGTGATATAAATACCAGTACATGTCCGTAACATTTCATATACTGTAAATCTGCTTATATTTCCAAGAATTTTATTTACATTTAATTCTGGGAGAGCTCTTGCTTGTGAAAATAAAATTTTCATCTAATATTCTATCCTGTCACAGAAAGGCAATATGCAATGTCCTGGGGTTTTATTTTAGCCACAGACATAAAAGAAAATGATGAGTTTAAGAAAATGGTGGAAATTTAATTGCAAATTCATATCAGATCACAGGTGTACGGGGGACAACTTTTGTAATGAAGTGCCATAATGATATGATGAATTGGGCATTTAAAATGCCGAAAAAATATCATCTCACGAATAATTTTAGAACTGATATTTCTTGAAAATCAAGTCCCGTGAGCATTTTCCTGATTTTCAGTTGACATATAGTCATGATCTAATAACAGTTTCAAGCCTCTGAAAATCTTGATGTCAATATACTTCATTTTCAAAAACTGAGAAGGGATGATAGGAAAAGATACATATTTAGAAAATATCTTTCTTGCAATCAGTACATATATACGTTGTATATTCATGATTTTAACCTATTTTCCGTCTCAGATTTTAAACCCGTCCCATCGGACAAATACATGTACTTCCTGTAAGTAACTTTCACTTGCTTGCTTGCAATCAAGGATTGTTTTTCATTTTTGAAAAAAAACATGGAATGTACATGCAATGGCTCATGGAAAAAAAAATCTGAGCAGAACATCAAATATTTCTTTCAATGAGCCATTGCATGTACATTTCATGTTTTTTTTCCAAAAATGAAAAACAGTCCTTACATTTATATATACATGTATTATCATTTTCTGTGAATCTGTAGTCAGCTGGACACGAAATTCATTTTATAGCTGTATGTTCAGCATTAAATATACAATGCAACCGGCCTGTATACTTGCAGTGAAGGAAATAACAGTCAGTATGTAAATATAATAGATTGGAAACATAGCAAATGCAGTTGTTGAGCTCCATATATATTCTATCTACAGTACATATTAAATAAGATATAAATCTTGGACAAGTTCTAGGATGTTTTTTTTTTGTTAATTCTGTAATTGTTCTGCTGTTTATGTTTTAAGATTGTTGATTTTGTTTTGATATTTTTAGAGTCGCATCCATTTGTTTGTTGTTGTTGTTTTTTTAAATTGGATTACTATCAGTAGAGGTTTATAAGTGCTGATTTAAAGCAATATAAGCTGTCAAAATGATTATTTTTGTCCCCTGTCATATAGTTGAGAATATGATAAAATGTGTGTTCAAATACATTATCAAACACATGAAACATTGCAAAAGATCTTCTTTTCAAAGTTATTTGTTTTATTAGAATTTAAGTTTTCCCGTACCTTAAAAGATCCAGCAAAATTTTTGTATACAATAACCTTTCAGATAAACTCTTTCGCCATATCAAATGTACTTCGTAATTCGGTCAGGGGTTCTTAGTCCTTTACGCTCTCAGACTATGTTAAAGTTGGCCAATTTTTATGTGTTTTATATTACTTTTGAAATACAGGGCGTGATTTTTATTAGAAAGTGCATGTATTATGTAAAATATATGCTTTTCAATGCAATTTTAAACACAGGAAGAAAATCAGATGAATATATGTATAAAAATATCAGGTCACTAAAAGAAAATTTTCTGATCTTTAATGCTACCCTGAATGCTGACAAAATCAAAAGAATATAACTGTGAAAAGTATGCGTACCTCATGTTTTACAATCGTGCCACCATGTCCAGTGGAGTTGGGCAGTTGATGATCATTTGTGTCAAGAATGATAAAGCCGAGATTGCAATGGGATGAGTTAAAAATGGGTCAAGATCACCCGATATACCCAGCACGTGGACAATTTCAGAAACAAATGTTTTGAAACGACGAAAAAGACCAACTTTGACTGACTTAGGTATGAAATGATGTTGTACAAAAATAAAGGCAAAGGGTAATAAGAATAGAATGTATATTAACTGCAAATAGCACATGATTATTGGACACTCGGTAATCTATGTAAAAATTTACCAAAAGTTAATTTGCAGTAATCAAAGTAATGGCGGACAAAGGATAACTGATATTACGGGTTACGTTTGGCATTATTGTTGCAATTTTACACATGTATTTGTTATTCTGGCCACCAGATGGTCTCTTTGGAATATATATGAGATAAAATATCACATGAATGGGCATGTAAAAATTTTCACCTATGACAGCTCATATCACTTTAATGACACAATTCTAATTTTATGTGACCTAATTTCTATTTCAACATGCCTAAAATGTCAAATTGTTTTCTTGTAGGAGTTAATGAATCTAATTACGGATTTTGTTGTAGACAAATTATAGATATGATCAAAAAGACATTCTTTTCAATTGTCCTTCAGTTTACTGGGTGAGAAGTTGTGGAGAGCATTTATTTTTAGGTCACAGCGTGACTCATGTGATGCACTATGACCTGACATTGTTTGTTGGCGAGCAATGTTCATTGTGTATGTTTTTGAAACCTTTTTTCATTTCTTCTGAAAAAAACACTGGCTCCTTAAAAAATCAGAAGTAGCATCTAAAGCAGAAGGATAATGAAAGCCCTGAACGTCATGACTGATGGGTCAGGGCTTCTCTAGGTTGAAGATGTGGGGTGGGAGAGTGGTCACTGACTGATTAGTCCCCTTTGGTTGCTTTAAACAGCATTATAGTCTAACCTGCCTTAGTGGCTCATTCTATGTGACAACAGTCTTCTGTGACATAAAGTTCACCAGCATATTTTCCTATATAAATGACCTGTCTTACACAACTATTAAGAACCCTTATTTCTTACTTCAAAAATATTAAAATGACCTTATTTAGCCATTTTGTTTAAAATTGTACACTCGACCTTTACGAGATAGAGTTCCTTTTCTTATTAAAATGGAGAGAGGAAAGTGGATTGTGGTTTAAATTTAGATCAAAGGAAACTTGAAAATATATGATCATTTAAAATACATTTAAATGCTTTGTCTATTCAACAAAATAACATGTGAAATAAAGATATTAAACATACTTATTTTTATTTCCAATTTATTTTCACAAAATCATTGAATGGTTAACATTGGGTCCCCCAAATAAAGAGAGTAGGTGCTACATGTATATATGACCTCTTGTGGCTTTCATTGAATGGTATCTTAAAACATGTTTGACTGTATTATGAAACTATTCTGAATTTTGTCATCAGTTTGAAAGAAAAAAATGTTACAAGTAATATTTCAAATTTATTAAGTTCCACTTCATCTTAACTTGGCAAGACAGAACTTGAACTTTACTGTTAGAATTGTCTCAGGGGTCATTATTTGTCTACCTGGCTTCTTACATCAAATATTTTTGAGCCACCTAAAGATTATCTGGCTTAGGAGACCATCTTGCCAGGAGTCCAAGATAGTCACAAGCTGGGGACTTAGTTTAACTTAAGATCTTACGAGAAATACATACAAAACTTTTCATCTTGAGAACTGCTGAATGGACTGAAAAAAAACATGGCATGTATGTTCCACAAAAGTTGCTGAATAAATGTTGACACAATTGAGGGAACTTAGTTCAACATAGGGCTGTCTTTGATGGACTCGGTATTAATACATTGTCGATTTGATATGATATTGATACATTTGAACAGTTTAACTTCATATTCTTGAACTACAGGGTATATAATATTTTACTTTGATTGTTCAAATAAACAATGTACTTTGGATTGTGACTGCTTTAATATTCATCTTTAGGCAGTAAAATCCACAAGAAAACGCCTAAATATTAGAATTAATAGATTTATTTTGAATGCATTTTATAGAGATAACAAATTATATGATATATCAATGTTTTAAACTTATTGAGATAGATTTTCTTATCAATGACAGCACAAGATTAACATAGGACTGTATGCAAACTATCTACAGTAAATAAAACTCTGTCTCTCATTGCTCCTGTTTTCCAATACGTCCTGTAGAGGATCTAATAAAACCTGTTATGGGTTCAAATACAAGTGACCTCTCATAGATGTGTACCGTACTATTTATCAAATGAAAATACGACTTACAATAACTTGAAAGCTTATCAAATGGCCAAGAAGTATAACTCCCGTTTTATAATGAAGAAAAAACCAGTCTGCAGAATTCATTTGGAACATGTTTGCTTGTTTGATCCAATCCCACGTGATGAAAAGAATTCTCTACATCTGGGTTATGGGTGTTCAGTGTTGTTTATAATATATACATCCCTTTACCATTCAATAAACTTTCAAGATCGTATAAGTCACATTTTAACTGGTCGAACATGACAAATCTATGAGATTGTTCTACTCGACATAAGAAAACAGAAGCGGTGAGAGATTGGTTTATTAATAAGATTGCTATGAGAAATACCTGCAATAATCTTCAAGAGAACAGCTAAATAGAATAAAAACAAACATGGCATAAATCTTCTTTCAACGGCATTGAACAACTGGTCTTTCTTAGTACAGATATGTCATAAAAAATAGTAGCCAGCAAGATACCTATATTATCATGGTTCCCTAAGGGAAATACAATGTACATACAACAATCTTCTTCCAAAGAACCACTAAATTAACTGAAACAGAACTTGGCATAAATTATGCTTATGAAGTGATGACCAAGTGTTCTTACAGTACTTTTGTGACAAACCTTTATCCAAGATGGATGCCATCAAGGGACTCATTTGATACAGGGCCCCATGGAAAATACATAGAAAGTCCGATTCTAGAGATCAAACAAATGGATTGAAACTAAACATGGCAGGAAATCTTACAGGGTAAGTTGCCCAAATTGATCCATTATCCACTGGGGAACTTGGTACACGGGACCAAATGGGAAATTCAACTTTCTTCTATCGAACTACTTGTTCTGTACAAATGAAGGAAACAGACTTTTTGAAGCCATTTTCTGGCCATTACCTTTCAGATTTGTATGGAGTAGCCCTACTGGTCAACAAAGATGGTCATCACAGTTGATCTTAGGTTATTACAGGACTGGAATATCACTTGAAACTTCTTAATTATTTATAACAATATATGGTAGACTGGTCATCGTAGTACACCCCTCTCAGAACTCTCTAGACAACACATTAAATTTGATTGAAAGACATAATACATTGATTCTGTACCTTTTGATCTTTATTTTGGTGATTGCAGTTTCAGTAGATATAAATGCATTACATAATGACAAAATGAACTATGAGGACATTCTTACATATGTACATAAATGAGTGTATATATATATATATAATGTATACCTGAAATTTTTCACTCCCATTTAAATTTCGCTAATTTTTGCCCTTAGATGAGAGGGCAAATTTAAAATGAAAACCAAATTTTCAAGCTGAAGAATTAAAGCATGGACATGCATGTCATCTATTAAACTGGTGATTAAGGGCAAATTTAAGATGGGGTAAATATGTTTTCTGTCATGAAAGGGCGAAAATAATCTTGGGTGAAAATTTCCAGGTATAAAGCAGTATAGTGTGATTAGCCTCTTCATTGGCTGTAACACTGATTAAAGCATATAACTCACTGTAGATTAAATGAAAAATTATCTAACATGACCAACAGGGTCCTATCAGTGACATCAGTCCAATTTCTATCTACATAACCCCTGATCTCTGACCTAGGAATCAGGAAATGGACAATTTATTATCCTTACCCTATGGATGCTACATTTGAAGATAATTTTTGAGGAATTCAGTTTATGCACATTTGCATGACAAACATCCATATGGGGCGGTACTATATACCTGGACATTTTTGCCCCTGGCTATATTTGCCTTTTTATGACAGAAAACATTCACTCAATCTTAAAATCATACATATATATGTCTGTGCTTAAATAATTTAGCTTGAAAATTTTAATTTCATTTTAAATTTGGCCTCTCTTCAAAGGATGAAAATTAAGCCAGAGCAAAAATTTCCAGGTATACAGAAATCGATCGGAATAATCACAATATAGAAAATTGAAAACCTAATCTCTTTCACTTAATCTTAATCGTAATTTTCTTTTAAACGAATTACCGATCAGTCAAAGATATTTCCAAATAAACATGCAAAAGAGGGAAAATGTGAGGGGAGTGGGGGTGGGGTGGGGTGGGGGTGGGGGGGTTGTCATCTTACAAAATGGGAGATAACTAAAGGTAAAATGCAACATGTACAAATAAAACCACAAGCCTGTACTTGAAATATTTTATAAAAAAAATCTTGATGAAATAAGAAGTTTCCTATACAAATGTATTTTTACTGTACAAATCTACAAGTTAATCACACATCTTAACTATGTACACGTTATATACAGGGTATGAATGGGGTCCACTGCCATGGAACTTACAAAAGATTTTCAGACCGAGAGTATTCTCAACAAAGTCTGCTCTGACAGCAAATCACCTTTTGGGATTTAATTCAAGCTGAGAATATTCTCAGGCTTTGGAACATTCTGAAACTGTACGACATTAGACCCAACTTTTTAAAACAAAATGAAAATCACAAAAAGCTGCTTAATTCCAATGAATGGTTTCCAATTTAACTGTAATCTGTGACTGCTCATGTCAGTCATTTCACACAAAACTATCATGTTACAATTGCGTCATGTTTTTGTGGGAGGGGCTAATAACAGTGAGAAGTATATTTACATTTCAAGTCCAGCCTTTAAGTATTATTAGCCAACCAGTATAAAACTTAATTGAAAACCCTGCCACTTTAGCTATTTACATATTCAAATGAATGGTATAGCCTGTATCCATCCATACTTCCTACGGTGAAACAGTCCTAGACAACATAAAAAAAGTTTTAAGTAAAAGTATTATTAACAAATTTAAGTTTTATGAAAATTTCAATGCTACAAATCATCCTTCATCACTGACATTGACCATGATTTTTTTTGTAACTTTGGTGACAGGTTTTTTGTTTTATAATCCTGGAAAAATTTACAGGCTTTGTAGTTCTTTATATCAAGTCAAATGTGATGTTTAACTAATCAAATATGGGGACAATAAATATGGTCCTGTAATTCAGGACAGCAAATGATAGATTCCTGGAAAATTATGTTGGGGAAACAATCAATTACTTTGACAATGTCTATGGTTTTGCAGGAATCTGTATCATTTTGCGATCTAAAATTGCAGGACCACAATTATTTTGTTAAAGTATATAGATCCATAACACAAATATGTGCAAAAATAGAAATTTTACCATACACATAACATTGTGCAAAAGTGTAGGTTTTTAAAAAATGCAACAGATCATTTTATTATGTCAATGTAAACTTAATCATACATATATTTTAAAAATGTTTTAAAATAAAACATTTAAACAATTACATTTTTTCATTTGAAAGTAAACATAAACATGCATAAGTTATCAATTGCATTCAACATACATAATTTCAGTATTATCATAAAGATTAAACAAAAGCTTTGAATATGACAATATTCATTCTTGAAGTGAATATTGTCAATTTCAGAAGCTTTAATCCCATATTTGTTTCAGTACACAGCAGGAAGCTATTATCTTGAAAATGGTTCCACAAGAGAAACTATCAAAAACTTGTACATGTGACCAAGATATACCAAATATATATTCAGTAGAATGAACAAAAGCATTTTAAGCTCATCACATTAACTCATTTACCCTTGAAAATAATGGACACTACTTAAAATCAATGACACAGGTCATTCTAAATGTGTCTATAGGGGTGTATGGGTTAGAAATTGAATATATACAAAACTATGAGGACACATGACCATTAAAGTTTGACTCTAATGACAATTCATGTTTGTTCTCTGTAACGATCTAACATCTGAACCAAACTTGCATGATTTTTTAAAGGACATAAGGGGCTATCTCCCTGCACCAGCAGACATCAAATTTAGATAGGACCTGTGTTTATTGGTCTTCAAAATCACTTTCATATTCATGATAATTTAGTCTTATTTAAACTGTAACTTGAAACCAATGGTGATATTTAAATGCCTGAACATCTGCCATAAAAATATCTATGTAATTTGATATCATCTGATATGTTTCGATTGAGAAATTAGGGATTTCATCTCTGGGAATTTGTTAACATATTTACCCCTACAGACACATTTGGACTCGTCCAAATCATTGATTAACAGAAAAGGTCATTGTTTTTCGCTGGGTTGATGAGTTAAGAAAAGTAGAAAATCAGAGTTATGACCCTTGGTGCATTTTACTAACAATATATTTCATATCTTCCCTGACAGGTTGGCCCTATACTTAAATGATTGGAGGTTTCATTCATTGTCTTTTAACTTTTCTTGAATAAATTAAACAATCTCCAACAAAACAAACATTAACAACCTTCAAACTGAATTATTTTTGAATTTCTAAATAATCTAAAATGACAAAGACATCAAACTTAACTCTCGATAATCTATGTACAAAAACAAATACATGTATATATAACTTTGTATCAACGCTGATAGACAACTTTTAAAGGAGTATCAGCTGTGTTTACTGAAAAATATTAATTCAAATTGTTCTTATTTTACTACTTGTACCTGATGTACAATAACAAATAAGAGCTATACACAGGCATAATAAATCTAATATTCCTGTATATTTTGTGAAAATAAGGTCAGGTGGTATTCATATACAATTAGTAAGATTGAGTGAATCAATTGCAAGTGAAAAAATGCCAATCCTGAGTTTCTCAAGCAATTTTCACAAAATGTATAGGGTTTTAAGAATTTCTATGCCTTTGTACATGTATATCTCTTTTTGATATTTTATATCAATCTAATTAGTGAAAAAGAAAAACAAAATTAAAACAAAGCCCAGTTAATACCCCTTTAAGTAACAGGTAACAAATTTTGATATTTCAAACGAGTTATGATCTGCATAAAAACACAATCTCCCCATTATTTGAATCTATATATAAAATTAAACTGTACTAGTTTACAGAATTTCATAAAAATTGATTCACTGATTTTTATTGTATGGAAATGTTTCTTTCAACTAAAAACATATACATGGATTGATTCTGCTATTATGATCTTTACCATTACATACAGATTATATTTGCTCCCGCAGGCCAAGTGATTAAAGGACAACACTTTCACATACGAATTGATTCTTCTCAAAGTTATAATCTTTGGGATTATATATAGACTACATTTACCCTAGGAGGTCGAGAGGTTAAAGTGTTACGCTTTAAAATCGGGATTGATTCTCTCCTTGGTTACAATCTTAAGGATTCTGTATAGAAAAAGAGGCTGAATGGTTAGAGCATTTTGCTTTAAAATCTGGATTGATTCTCTCCTTAGTTATGATCTAAGGATTCTGCATAGATACAGAGGCTGAATGGTTAGAGCATCGTGCTTTAAAATCTGGATTGATTCTCTCCTTAGTTATGATCTAAGAATTCTGTATAGATACAGAGGCTGAGTGGTTAGAGCATGGTGCTTTAAAACCCGGATTGATTCTCTCCTTTGTTACGATCGTAAGGTTTCTGTATAGAAATAGAGGCTGAATGGTTAGAGCATCGTGTTTTAAAATCTGGATTGATTCTCTCCTTAGTTATGATCTAAGGATTCTGTATAGATACAGAGGCTGAGTGGTTAGAGCATGGTGCTTTAAAACCCGGATTGATTCTCTCCTTCGTTACTATCTTTAGGATATCAGATAGATTACATTTACCCATGGAGGTTGAGACTTTAAAGCATCACTCTTTAACATCTGGATTGATTCTCCTTAGATACCATCATCAGGATTCTATATGGATATAGACACCAAGTGGTTAGTGCATCAAACTTTAATATTTGATTTGATTTTCTTCTTAACTATGATCTTTAGGAATCATATTTACCCAAAAAGGTAAAGTGATTACAGCCTCATACATTAAACAATGAAGTCTCTCACCTCCAGTCAGTCTGCGTTCAAGCTCAGCTAGAACCTATGCTGTACAGACTTCTTGTAAAAAATTATAATAATCCTTAATAGCCATTTTGTTGTTAATGCTTGTGTTTAATTATGTCTTTATTACATGCTGTTAATTATAACTTAACATGAATATAATTACAAAATATGATCATGAAATAGACCTTTTTCAAGTTGTTCTATTCCGTTATGGTTCCTGATAATAGTATACAGCTGCAGAGAAAAATGTGGGCTGTATCACTTCCTGTTATGCAGCTTATTATATATATATATATATATATATATATATATATATATATATATATATATATATATATAACTGGAATATGGGTATCCTGCAGTGCTAGGTGCCAGATTTGAAAATTATAACCTACATATTTATGAAAAACATGTTACTTTTCATCTTCACAAGAAAGAACATTTATTTAAACTTTTTTCCTTGTAGATAAACTGAAACAAGATATAACTGGATGTTGTCAATTTAAATATTACAAATTTGGCCCGACTTTCTGATAAAGTCACACGACCTGAGTACAAACTATTGCGACAAAACTGAATTGAATGTAACAACTAAGAAAAGCTCTATTGTGAGGAATCTCTGTTCCAGCAGTTAAAATGCTATCGTTTACAGTGTCTAATTTGGTGTGAATGCTGTTTGTATTCTTGAGGAGTTCTTTACTCATTTACATGGGTCTGTAGAATTTATATCAGCTTTCTAACCATAACCAATCACTGTCTATCAATCAACATTTTAACAAACAACAAAACAGTGAAAAGAGTCTATCTCAAAGAATATTGAATACATAATTTGGTCAGTCTGTCTTATTTTCTTCTTAACATTTCATTCTTATGAAATAAACAAGATATGTCTGAGAAACTGGAGCTAGATAGCTAGCGTAGGTTATTCATGAAGATTCTAGACTCCCAATCTCTGGCAATATTGCCGAATATTAGCCACTTTCAACCTCATCCCAGATCTCGTTTATATAAAGCAACATACCAAATTTGGTTAAAATCTGAGGAGAGACTGTGACTATTTGACAGAAACCATATTGTTGAAAATAGATAGACCCCAGGGGCATAAAAATAAGATAAGGATACATTCTCTAGAATAGCTTCTATAATACTACAATACCAGACAACTTTTAATGTTTCACAATCTGATAAATTTGATATCATTTGTGAAGATTTTGTGTTATTTCTGTGTAGTTTAATACTTTGTCCAAACTTCACAGTCTTATGTAAATAAATATATATATTTTCCTGAGTTAACTTGATCAACTTTTCAGAGCCTCTAATCGACTTGTCAGATCTTCATCATCTTCTTCCTCCACCATAGCAGTGGCGCCCTCTTCTTCTGGAACTCCAATGGTATCACTTACAGCTGCTGGAGCATTTCCTATAGCTCCTACAATAAATCAGAAATAAACATTTAAGTGAAAACCCAGCATTTGTTGTATGAAACTAATACTTTAACAATTTCATTCGCAAACTTTGTTAATACTGGCATAACAATTAAGCACACAAAATTTGAAAGAAATCTTTTAACTGGCTCATGAGAAGATTTTTAAAGCTGTACCAATTTTGGGCCTTTTTGGAGACCCTATGGGTACTAGTCCCTCTTCTTTTCAAAACATTATTCAGCTTCACATAGGTATAGTTCCAGCCAAGTTTGGTTAAATTTGAACCAATGACTATTTAGAAAATGTCTAAAATATGATGAAAAACTGAAATTGATTGCCTACTTAGGTGTCTGTGACCTTGAAGCTTGGTCACAATGATCTTTAGATGATTCCCAACTACTTTCTAATACACACACACTCACACACACACACACACACACACACACACACACACACACACACATATAAAAATATATATATATATATTATATATATATATATATATATCTTTGCATACAAAAGGTCAATCAGTTTTGAGATAATAAGCCATTTATATAAAACCATACCAGTGCCTATTAAAGGCTCAATTTCAATAACATTGTAGATATTGACTTAACAAGAAAGTATATCAAAGTTGGTTCTTGAGAAGAAGATTTTTTAAGTTCCAAGTTTTGACCCTTTTTGGCCCCTTTTGGAGTCCCTATGGGTACTAACATTTTTTCACTAACTTGAAGCTCCTTTGTAGGACCACACTCTGTGGTTAAGGTATCTGCCCAGTGGTTCTTGAGAAGAAGTCGTTTAAATGGAAAAGTTGATGGATGGAGGATGGGCATTGGGCCATATCAATATCTAATTCGGCCTGCAGAGCCAGTGAGTTAACTAATAAGACACTCAAAGACTGCAGAAACAATTAGAGGCTACAAACAGGTAAAACAATACCCTGAGAAAACGAGACTGTAATTTTGAATAAAGTTTAAAATTGCCTAATGGTCCATGGATTGGTCCCATATTGTATAAGATTTACCTGCTGTGAGATCAAAAAGGACCTTCTCAACTTCAGCGTCTGCTTCTTCATCCAAGTCATCCTGATCCTCTAATCCTTCCATAGTATCTTCTAACATTTCCTCTAAAATTCCTGCCTATAATAGCACAATAAAAGTAAAGCTACAGACATTACAAAAAATCTGCCAATCAAAAACAAAAATGACTTAGTAGATGGCGTTGACAAATATCAGACTCTAAAAAACTTAAAAAAAGCTCTTTCAATCAATTTTGTGAATTTTTTTATCATTATTTTTAATCTTTTTTAACTGAAAAAAGGGTTATTTACATGTACTGTATTCATGTAAAAATTGCATCTCTAATAGGGAAGTTCCGAGTTCTTGGATTGTCTGTTATTGCTCTCAATTTTTCGTGTTGGTATCACATGACTTTTACTATTGATTTTCCATCGCTAATTCTGCTTTAGGTTGTTTACAAAGGGTACTAAAGCAGATGCAAGATTTCATGAAATAGATCAAAATGTCACAAGATTCCACGTCTGCAAGATTGTTCAGGCATTAACGGCAATGGGTGTTTGACATAAAAGGATTAGTGACAATCATCTGATCTTCATATAGAACTGATCTTTCTGGCATATTCATGTCTTCATAATCGTTATGCAGGTCAAGAACTTTTGAGTCAAGCACTGTTGGCAGTTGACACAAGCGAAATAACTCATGTTTGCGATTAAGTCTTCAATATATACATTTTTCTTTCATAGATATCAAATCTGTCACATTCTACATGCTGAAAGTGATGTTTATATCCACATTTTATTTCTTGAACAACGCAAAGACATATACAAAAATCACTATGGTTAACAGAGTTGAAGCAGTGCATGAAAAATCCAGATCCAAAACGGTTAACAATCCCCTAGATTAAACATACTGTGAGTGAGTTATTTCATTGGTTAACAATCCAGAAAACATTTGAGTCATACATCAATGAACTGAATGCTAATTAAGCCACACCCCCGATGGCACTACTTTTTGTTTACATGTCGGCCATTATGCAATACACAAATGTTTATTACATCATGCAGGAAAAAATAGGTCATCATAGTGAAAGTGATCATAAGTTACATTTGCGAATGCACCACACAACAGAGAAAGTCTATTAGCAACAGCCTCTCTTCCATTTCAACTGGCAATGTTGCATCAGCCCCAGGTTCAAGTGTGTTAGTATCAGTTTTAAATTGAAGTAAATTTACTGTCTGTGCTATTGTAGTTAGGCCTACTTCAACTTGCCCTGCAACAGCTACATCCTCTAGCAATGGATGTATTAACATTTCGGTACCATTGAATACCACTAATACTCTCTCCATGGGATTGAGTTCAAATTCCTCTTTCAATAACTTTATTTTTAACTTTAGCGGCCACGCATAAACTTCTCTTCCAAGATTTGCCATTGTCATAATGGCCTCTCAGAAAATGACCTAACAGTCTAGTGTAGTTGGTGGTTGTCATAACGATGCAATTGATGCATGACAGTTTAACCTGTTTGTTTATATTATTTGGAAAAATCAATAAGTAAACAAATGTTTCAAAAAATCACCAATTTGTTATAGAAATTTAATTATAAGCATTGATTCTATATTTTTCAGGTTCATTACAAAATGACCTGAATGAAGACTGCAAATTACACAGTGTGCACAGTCTTCATTCAAGTCATTGTATAAGTAAGTGGAAAAAATATAGAATCAATGCTTAAAAGACACTCTGTGAGGTCCTTATAAAAAAGGTATAAATTCCTTACAAAATAAATAACAATCTATGAAGACGCACTGGTGCATAAGAATTATCATGTCCATGACACTCATATGACATTAAGTCCATGTTCAATTTTTCCAGTAAAAACCAAATACATTGTATTTAAGTGTGGCTTACTCAGTGCGGTAACCTATTAGTGTAAATCTTGTGATCGAGATGATGAACATTGATCTGTCCATGTTGAACTAACAACGAAAGAGCTGAAACTGGTTTAATTAAACTTAATACTGTCATGTGTATAACACCACCACATGTGGCGACATTTTACTGGTTTGAGTTAACCTAATGCTGTCATGTACACAAAACCACCACATGTGGTAACCTTTCACTGGTAGAATCATGTACACAACACCACCACATGTGGTAACCTTTCACTGGTAGAATCATGTACACAACACCACTGCATGTGGTAACCTTTAAATGGTTTGAGTAAACCTAGTACTGCCATGTATATAAGACCACCGCATATGGTAATCTTTTACTGGTTTGAGTTAACCTATTACTGCCATGTACACTACACCATTGCATGTTCTAACCTTCAATGGGTTTGCGTAAATCTAAGACAAAATTATTCTTACCGCACTAAGACTTGTACCACGTCAAAAATTCAATCTTATCAACAAGCACCTTGAACTTATTATATATATCTAAATCTTGTATTTCATCAGCCAAGAAAACAAATATTACATATAAAATACAATATACACATCACAATTAGGCTTGGCAAAATTTTTACTATAAAACACTTCCCTCACAAAAAAAAAGAAAAAACAATTCTGATATCTTACTTTCATCATTTCTTTAGACATGTCTCTCACTGTAGCTTGGATCTCAGGCACCTTAATCAATGCCTGCATACTCTTCATCACTTCAGAACTCTTTTCCAAAGCCCCAGCAATTCTAAGAGTAGCTGAAATGTACAGGAAATATACAAATGTACATGTATATATGTATAGATCTCTTTATGACCTACAAACTACGCCAAGGAGATAAACTGTTTACAATGTTAAAGACGCATCACTCTTTGATTTTAGTTGCCTGAAAAATACATTCTAAAACATAAAAAAATATTTTCACAGATATATCATAGATGAGAAAATTTAAAAATGTTACACCAACATTTTCCAGAAATGGTTTAAAGCAATATAAGTTGTCGTAGGTAAAAACTTTTACATGCTCATTTCATGTAATATTCTCATATATATTTTTCAGAGACCATCTGGTGGTTAGAATAACAAATGCATGTGTATAACTGCAACGATCTTGCCAAACGTAACCTGTAATGTCAGTTATTGTTTGTCCGCCACTTCTTTGAGCATTGCAAATTAACTTTCGGTAAATTTTAACGAAGATTACCAAGTGTCCAATAAACATGTGCTATTTGCAGTTAATATACATTCTATTCTTATTAGGCCAAAAAAAAATATATACTAGGTTCTCAGGCCCCGCCGCATCCCTAAAAACACTCCCGCGTCGACGATTTTTATTTTCGTCAAAATCCGGAATTTTTTCATATCCGGTCCGATATTGATTTTGTGTTTAGGAATAACTTAACGGGGTCGTCTGTGCGCTTGACGAACATAAAAAAGTTACGTTTCTATTGAGGCTGTTACTTAACATTGACTAGACATCGAGCGAGATGTCTTTAATTTCTTGCCAAATCTCACATACGAGCAAAGTTTTCTTCATCTTGATAATACACATTTGTGCCCTGGAAGGGTAAGCAGATCATGATTGATAAGATATATCTAGACAGCTGAAGCAGTGGATTTGATGAAATTTCTCGAAAAAAAGAAAGACAACTTTCTTCTTCTGAAAAAAAAAAAAAGCCTCCCTCCCTCATCCATATTTTTAAAAAGTGGCCTGAGAACCTAGGCATTTTTTTTGTATGGCCTTACCCTTTTTGTTTATTTTTGTATATCATCATTTCATACCTAAATCAGGCAAAGTTGGTCATTTTCATTGTTTCAAAACATTTGTTTCTGAAATTGTTCATGTGTCGGGTATATCGGCTGATTTCGACCCATTTTTAACTTGTCAAATCCCACTCTCTGCTTTATAATCCTTGACACATATCATCAAGAACTGCCCAACTCCAACGGCATGATTGTAAAACATGAGGTATGCATACTTTTCACAGTTATATTGTTTTGATCTTGTCAATGTCAGCATTCAGGGTTACATTAAAAATCGAAAAAATTCTGTTAGTGACCTGATATATTTATTCATATATTCATCCGTTTTCTTCAGGTATTTAAAATAGCGTTGAAAAGCATATATTTTACATTATACATGCACTTTCCAATTAAAATCATGTCCTGTATTTTAAAAGTAATATAATTGATATGGCGAAAGAGTTTATATGAAAGGTGTTTGCATACAGAAACACAGGTGGATTTTTTAAGGTACAGGAAAACTTTAATTCTTATAAAAGAAATAACTTCGAAAAATATATCTTTTACAACATTTCATGTGTTTTATAATGTATTTGAACACACATTTTATCATATTCTCAACTATATGTCAGGGGACAAAAATAATCCTTTTGACAGCTTATATCGCTTGAAGCAAAGAAAAATTAATTACGCAACAAAAATGAAAAATAAATTTTTTTTTTTTGCTGTTTTGACATTTCAGGCAGCTAGTCTAGATGTTGTCTGATTGAGGCTGTTCAAAAGCCCCTCTCCTAATCTAAAAAGGTTCCTTTTTTCCTTTAAGAAAACTAAATTTTTTCCAAATCTGAGGCAAAATTTCAATTTTCAAAATAATCATGTGAGTTCTCCATCTTTATGGAAGTTAAGTGATTTTAATGTATACGAAATACTTAAGTACTGGCATACCTAGCTGGTTCTTCATACTCATTTGTACTGAGTTCAAATGCGCCTTAGAGGCATATAATCTGTTGACTGCTTTTCTGGCCCGTACTATTTCCTTCGCCAAAATCTTGCATGAATCTTTTTCACCTTTCTTTGCAGAATCCTTCAAACTCCTTTTAACTTTTTCTTCTTCTCTTTGTATACCTTAAAATGCAAGACGAATGGTAGAACTTTGATAATACAAACTTCAATGATTCAAATCTCTCAAGTGTTCAAACTTTTGACAAAATCCCAAATAATATATCACATGTATCTAAAGATAAATTCATGATTCATTATCAAACCTGAAGCTTTCCTGTTATCCTGTACATGCAAGACTGAGCTTACATGTAAGTACAGCGTAGGGTAACCCTGTGACAATTTTAACACAGTACATATTCAAGTTCATGAATTAAAACCCAGGTGTTTGTAAATATGATTGAACGCTTTTAAAATAATAATACATTTTTCTATGATAAAAACCATCACCGATTAATCTGATTCTTTTTACTTCATACATTACGTTTGCCTAAATTTATAAGTGGCATTGTAAACAGTGGAAATATACAAAGAAAACCAGAGTTCCAGCTAGCTAGAGGATTTTAGAAAGGTGAAACAAAAATTGAAAAATCAGCTGTCCTATGGGACGATTGACTGTGAAAACACTGTCCCTAGACACCTTCAGCTTGTCCCAATTTTTTTTATAAACTTTTATTGAAACCATTAAGACTAAATATTCTTTGATTTCTCTGATATGGGGACTTAAAATAAATTAAAATGGCAATAAAAGATTTTTAAAGCATCCTGGTCATTTGTATGCAAAACAGAAAAATAATACAGGCTTTAGCATGTAAATTTTTCCATATAGTCATTCCCATTTTCATTAACAGAATCAATGCATTACTATGTGGACAGGATTATAATTTTTAGAATATATTCATGAAATTTTGTGATGTGAAGACTGAAGAATGCAATGCTTTTGCCCTTTTTATCGATTAAAAAGGATTCTTTTTCTGGAAAAAAAACCTTGTCCCTCAAAATTTCTAACTGGAAAACTAAAAATATGTATCCATATTATCCTACATGTATGTAAACTGAGGTCCCTTGTCAGAGTTGGTGTCAGCATGTTAAAGAATCCTCACTGCTCAATGGCTGTAAGTGGCGAGTACAGGCCAAAATTTGAAGCCCTTAACCGACATTTGGTAACGTCTCCATATGAGTGAAAGATTTTTGAGTGGGACGTTAAACAAGAAATACAACAGCAACAGATATATATATGCACTGCACATTTTGAGTATATATGCACTGCACATTTTGAGTATATATGCACTGCACATTTTGTAAAAAGAGATAAACACAAGCAGAAACATTCTTAAATTCCTATATATTTTGTGAAAATTGATTGAGAAACCCAGGTTTGGCACTTTCAATTGCAACTGATTTAACTCAACCTTACTATTTGTATATGAATACCACACTGGACCTGACATTATTTCCACAAAATATAAAGGAATATAAGATTTTTTTGGCCTGTGAATAACTCTTATTTGTAATTACATATAGTAAAAGTAGAAACAAGATGTGTTTGTGAAACACAAATGCCCCAGTCCCAACTAATTTCTATCCTGGCAAATAGTATGCATACTTTAAATATTGCAAAGTCCTACATTTTGACCCCACCCCAAGGGGCATGTGATGTCAGTGAAGTGTGAGCAACCATTAGATGAACTTGCAGTCTAAGTTTGGTTACTACATGTATATCACAATCCAAACTTGAAATATTGCACTTTATATGTAAGCATTATGACCGAAGTATGGACAGACAGAGGGACAATCCAAACACTAGATGCCTCCGGCAGATCTTTCAGGCCAGGGGCATAAAATAAATTATATAGTTTTTAGTAAATACAAGTACAGTTAATGCTGCTTTATATGTTTTAGAAATTTATATTTAAGAAATATTACCTCGAATCTGTCGATCCATATTGAATTGTTCCTTCCTTAGTTTGTGTGTCCATTCATTTACCTGAAAAATATTTTTAACATGTTTGATAACAATGATAAAATATAAATACAGTATTATATGCACATATAACAGTAAATGAATTCAATTTCAAGATGGTGCAATATTCATTTTTCCCAATGATGTGATACATCATTACATGTATAAGTATACAGATGATGAAAATTTCTGAATGGTTAAAGTAAATTGTGTCAACCATCCAGTTGCTTATTTCAACAATGGTTATAAGAAGACAACATAGCAGTAAGCTTGCTCGGTGCATCACTGCATCTCAGATACTGAAATCATAAATTATTTGATATATCAGACTACAAAATAACACAAGAGCAATCGTTCAGGTTATGTGGAGGTTATGACAAATACAAATCACGTAACCTCCTTGTCGTTCTCGATGATTTCTGTCATTTCATTTTAATATAAATTTTGGGATTTTCTTGACCTATAGGTTATGATTATTCCTTTAAGTGTCATCTGTAAATTGGTTACAGTGATTTCTGATTGTTTGTGGTCTGTATAAATTTCTACTAAGATCAGAATCGTAAGATAAGAATATAAATTTAGATTTCTTTTTTTAAATTATTTATTGACAATTGGGCCAAGTGTTTTCTCAGCTCAGGAAAACATTTATGATAATAACCATGTATGCCAAAACACAATGTGTATTTTTTAAATCATAAATCTCACAGATGCCAAAGCATTCATCAAAAGAAATTTCAGGTGAAAATTAGACAAACGTAGACCTCTGAAAGTGAAAATCCAGAGCCGAGAGGTGGGATCAGGTACCATTGAGGAGTAAGGATTTCCCATCTAACAGTCACATCCGCTGTGAGTCCATAAAATTAGTAAATAAAATGATTGAGGTATGGATCTTTGTCTGACATAATCGGTAAAGATAATTCATAATTTAACATATGTATTGAACACTGAACAGGCAATTCCACATTTCACTAAGTGAAACATAGTAATTGCAAACAAGGTCATTATACTTTATACCAACCATTAAATTTGTGAAATGTTGACTGGGCGTTAACCCTTTCAACCCTACAGACTGTAACAGACTGGTCGGAACAATAGAAAAGGGCATAACATCTGGAAACTTGGGGATGGAAGGGTTAAACATGATTCCAGATCTACTTGTGAATCGAAAATTATGACATTGCAGTTTAGATATGATTGTCTTGTGTTGTCAAAAATCTTGATGTATTTTTAATTCATACTTTGAATTTTTTTATTCCAAACAAGATCAAATTTATATAGGCCTAAGGGAAACCGTCATACATTGAATACATGCTCCTACCGAATATCCTATTCCTAATATCCCAGTCAATAGTGGTTACTGTTTTATCACTTCACCCTTACCCTAGCATGATGACAAGTTTTACTTTAAAAACACTGGAATTTGTGATACATATGACAATATTGTCAGACGTACATCCGGAAGTTGTATAAGAAACAGAACCAGACCAGACCGGACTGGTATTTATAATATGGAAACTGAATTTTTTTTAGATTTTAAACAAAGTTATTAACTTTTATTTAACTGGTACGTGTATAAACTTGAAAAATTCATGCACTATATTAAAAAAGCATTCAGTGGCTAAATAATTAAACAAAACAAGGAAAACAATCAGAAGTTATAACATGCAAAAAGATAAAAAAGATAAAAAAATGACAAGAAGACGTTGATAAAATCGTCGATTAAAAATCTCCAGTTTTGAGACCAAAGCTCCAACTAAAAAATTAAAAATCTCCAGTTGTGACATAGCAGCTGAACTGATGTTTATCACATGTATGTATGTTACTCTAAGTTAGAGTCTAACACCCACAAGCACCCTAAATGTTTTAACTATGCTATCTAGGGAGAAAATACCCTTTTCCATGAGTATCATTTTACAAGTTAAGTTCCTAAACTGGTTAATGGGATATCCATTTAAATTGAAAGTGTCAAGTGAAAATATGATCAACATTTCGATGTTTCTGTTTAGTAGTACATAGAATAACTGAAATGACACTTATTCACCAAAATGACAGAGTATTGACCGAAATGACGCTGAAATACACCGAAATGACACTTATTTGATA
This sequence comes from Atrina japonica, assembly GCA_030159075.1. Taxonomy (NCBI): domain Eukaryota; kingdom Metazoa; phylum Mollusca; class Bivalvia; order Pterioida; family Pinnidae; genus Atrina; species Atrina japonica. Next base: position 45,644 of record BROG01000178.1, read on the forward strand.
AATATTCGGCTATTTGCTAATATTGGATGTCATGATGAACAAACGTAACAAAGTTATTAATAAATGATTAATTTTGTATATAGAAAAAATATTAGCACGAATGCCCTCTTTTGGACTTTCAGGTTCTCATTCTACACGAGCCTTATTTTTCTAAATTTAACATAAAGCAAATTTATGCTATCAGCGTCATTTCAGTTAATATTCCTTCTGTCATTTCGGTCATTCTTGTTAAAGAGGTGTCAGAGGAAATTTAGCATTGCCTTAATTTTCTTCTCAAAAGTAACAATTTGTATATAAATATGGCCTTTTAAGCTCGTATTGGTAATGAAAAAACACAAGTTTCTAAAAATATTGAGTATACTGGTGTTGTCTCTGTGTATTTTATTGTCATTTCGGTTAATATTGTAGTGAAATTTAGTATATGTTCGGGCTCGGGGGGTCTACCGGAAGCGGGAACCCATGTATAGTGAAACCCCACAGCAGACGAAAAACTAAGATAGAAGAAGACAGACGTGTATATTGAATCTAGAAGAGCAAAGAGGTAAGTACCTCAGGCAGGCTAACCCCTGACCACCAACGCGCGCGGTTCATTTATTTGTATTAAACCCCAGCGCAAGCTTACACTTACAGTGTGTGGCTAATACCACTTCAATATCCCATCATTTCGGTGAATAGGTGTCATTTCGGTTATTCAATGGACCCTCTGAGGCTCTGTATAGCTTTAGAATGAGGATAACCACTAGGCATTATTTCTATGATACACTGACACTGCGCCTAAGCCATATAAAAATTGCTTGTGATTCAGCTAGATAAAGTCAGCTGTCACTACTGCATGCATAGTTCTGTCACCAGTAGCCTATCTGGGTTTGACAAGCTCAGAGACGGGAGAGGATACTGACTATTTACTGCACTGACAGCAGATCTATTTCGAAACTGTTTCTAACCATTTTTGGCTGAAATAAGAAATGTCATTTCTTCTCAGTAAATTATTGAATTTCGTTACCAAATCCTTTGGATTCTTTTCTTTCTCTTTCCCAAACAAACCCATCTTTTTAGTGGAGAATTGCCTCTTTTTTACTGTAAGTGTAAACAAACTGTGAGGTTGAGTCAGTTTGCTTCCGCTCATGCGTGTAAGAACCTCGCCAATAAAAGAAAAAACCCGAAACGGAAAATCCCGAACCTCAATGACAATGATAACACGCTATGCGATTATTTCCTGATCATCGTTAACTCGTAAACATTTTCTTGCATAAAAAATCGAAACGACAAACTTTTCATAAACTTATATCTTCTCCTTAACCGGTTATTACGTTGTGAAATGCTATTACCCGCATACATTAGTATATCTTTAAATGGCCATTAGCTTTTTCTTTTTTTCAAACTCCCCCTTTTTGCTACATAAATTGATAAACAAAAAAAAAACAAAAAACAAAAATAAAAGAGAGAGAGAGAGAGAGAGAGAGAGAGAGAGAGAGAGAGAGAGAGAGATACATAGTCATAAAAACTCTCAAATTCCTATATATTTTGTGAAAAGTGCTTGAGAAAAACAGGTTTGGCACATTTTTAGGAAGATAAGGTTTTTTTATGCCTGTGTTTGTACATCAAGTACAATTATTGTAAAAGTAGAAAAATATTGATTTTGGGGGGGGGGGGTAAACACAGCTAATAATAATAATAATAATAATAATAATAATAAAACAAACAAAAACAAGAGGCTCATGGGTGTGAACGACTTTGGTATGTTACAAATGCGGTAGAACATGGCCTGAATACCACCTCACTTTGGAGATCTCCTCACAATTAAGGCCAAAAATTTAAATATTCAGTCTCTTCATTTTTTCTTAATAAATATTGAATAAATCCAGACTCTCATTTGAAAGATCATCTTACTAACCAGGGGGATTTGCCAAGGTATGTTAATACGATCGTCTTGGGCATTATAACTTTGGTATTATGCTTATAATATTATTAGTGATGACCTATTTTGCCCCACCCTGGATCCACCACTGCACTGATCTGGCTGAAAAACACAAGCTTGATGGAGAACTTTTAGTACTTGCACCCTGGAGCAGTTTTGAAGAACAAGCTGAAATTGTTAAAATAACCCCTTTTCTTTGCAGTTTTAAAAATTAATAAAAAAAAATTTTTTTAAATCTTGCTTAAAATAAAATTTCATTGAAATCATTCCAGCTGTTTTGGAGAAGAAGTCAAAACTGTGAAATGTTAACAGAACAGACAGACGGAAAACAGGCGACCAGAAAAGCTCATTTGAACCTAAGGTTCAGAAAAAGGCTTCCCAGAGCTTTTAAAAATAATTATGATAATAATAATCTGGATTACCTCATCATGCTCATGCATTTGTGTTTGTTGAAACTCAGTTTATTTTGGGTAAATGGCAAGTCTGTCAATTTAATGCAATGTTTTGCCGGGATAAAAACGAGTTGCAAAGTAATTTTGACAGCTTTTAAAGTTGAACATTTCTGGGAAGCATAATGTAGTGTAGTGTAGAAAAATGACCCGCATGGAAAAAGTACCCGAGGTCATTATTCTATACAGAAAACGTACACGTGCACTTATAGAAAATTTACCCATACCTGTAGAAAATTACCCGGGTTCAATTTTCTACGGATTTAGAAAAGTGCACACGAACATGATATGAATGATGAGAGTTTTTGACATATAAATACTACGTGAAATTTCAGGGTATGGGATCTCGTGATGGCTCAGTGATTGAGATCTTCGATTGAAGATCACATCAAGCTCTCATCTCCTAGAGGTGGATTCAAATCTCGCTCGGGTAAATTAAAATTGTGATAAGATTTTTCTCCGTTTTAATGTGAGAAATTTGCAAGGAAGCTAGGCCATTTCAAGTTTTTATGTTTAGTGTCCACAAACCAGAGTATATCTTTCTATCAGGAAAAATAATAAAACGACAGAAAAAACAAGAGGCATTTTTGGAGAACAAAACAAAGATATGTATATTTTACTGTTGTGTTAAGAAAAGAAAAACGAAATTAAACTTATAAAAAACATATCTTTGACACATACTTATAAATAATCTATGAAACAATATTTTTCACATTTATGTAAAATAGATATTTATGTTTAGCTGTTCATTTGAGATCTATGATCTATATTTTCCTAGATGCATGTATACAGGATTAACACCACGAGTGTCAATACCAACCGTCAATAATATTCATGAGACAAGGCGCGTTCGCTTCAGAACATTTTTCGGCGTATTCTTTATATATTTCAATTACATGTAATTATTTTCTATCATTATTAATGACTCTTTATGTTGCATAATTTCAGTTTATAACTTTTATAGTATAAATAATGATTTTGTTATGTTGTATGTGCATTACATTAAAAAGGAAGTATAAATGACGTTATTGACGACTGTTATTTAAAGATGGACTGATAATGGAGTTATTCAAGTTGGCCGAAATGTCTTATTAGTGACTGGTCTTACCAGGGGTTTCCGAGCGACGTCCAAGGTATGAGAAGCAGAAATGGGCATGACCTCTCACATGAACTATGTCACTTAGACACTCAAGAAGGAGAATGTGAAACTGACAGTTTGTGACCAAATTTCGTATCGACTACTCGGCTTACTTGGGTTTTCTGGGCGACCCCATGCCATATATAACCTAAACCAACCAGGAAGGGAACGCATGGGGTAAAACTGACTTTTTTGTGACTAAATTAGTTATGGACTACTGGAATTACCTAGGGTTTCTGAGCAACGGTTAAGGTATGGTAGGTAGAGGTGGGCATGGCCTCTTACACGAACTATGCCATATATACCATAGGCCCTCAGGAAGGGGACACGGGCGGTAAAATTGATATTTTGCCAAAACCTGTGTCCCCTCCCTGAGGGCCTAGGACATATATGGCATAGTTCATGTAAGAGGTCATTCCCACCTCTACCTCCGTTACTATGGGCGTGACTCAGCAGTCAATAAGAAATTTTGTCACAAAATGTCAGTTTTATTCCTGTTTCTTCTTCCCGAGGCGTCGCCCAGAATCTCTTGGTAAGCCCAGGAGTCAATAAGAAATTTGGTCACAGTACGTCAGTTTAATCCCCGTGTTCCCTCCCTGAGCATAAAGGGCATATATGGCATAGTGCATGTGAGGGATCGTGCTCATCTCTACCTCCCATACCTTGGGTGTCACTCAGAAACTCCCAGTAAGTCCAGAAGTCAATAAAAAATTGGTCACAATATGTCAGTCCCCCCTATGTAACATACCCAAGGGTCTGGGGTATGTGGCAAAGCGCTTTTGAGAGGTCATATCCCCTCTATATCCATTATCTTGGATATCATCAATAAGAAATTTAGGTCCAGAAAATTGCAGTGTCAACCCATTCGTATATATATATATATATATATATATATATATATATATATATATATATATATATATATATATATATATATATATATATATATGAGAGTGTGTTTCAACCTGTTTGGTTTTGTATGTTGTTTTTAATGGCAATGGAAACTTCTCACGACATAAGCGATTGGTACTACAGACATTTATACATTCTATATCTCACGGGTACAACATGGTGATCAGTGTTTAACTTTGCACACAACAGAGAACGGCTTATACTTGTTCCGTCTAGCTTAAAAATACTTGACAGATCTTAACAAATGATCACGTATAACATCGAATAATTGAAAATTTAATAAATGAAGAAAAAAAAATTCAATGGCGATAAAATCGATCACGGAGTTGTACACTCTCAGCTTATCTATTTTCATGACACATAAACTTAATACTTGATAATATATATACTTTATTCGCGTCTCATTATCCCATCATACTCAACGCCGCAAAATAACGTAACATGCCCCTGCATAGTACAACTTATTTTGATCAATGTATTGTTGTTTGTAGTTTTCATCTTTTTTTTCAACATTTCGAACCCCAGAACTATTTTTCATTGGTATTAGTGTCAACCTGAATTAGACGAGAGGCAAACATTTCCATTGACCCATGGTTTCTCGGTGACAAATACCCAATGAGGCAATCTACACCGCCTCAAACATAATCACAGTGTCATTCACAAATATTATCCCAAGAATCAACAATTGTCTTTAACCAAAATCACTCCAATGTACTGTTGAATTTAAAATGTAATATAATTCTCGCTATGTGTTTGAACTGTTTTTCTTATTTGCGTTGGATTTCATATAACTTGAGTGCTACCACGATTTTCCTTTGTATGTAGTGGGTAATAACATGTCACTTCAAGTGAATTAACATTACATGTCAAAATCAGACAATTATGGTGAAACCGTCCAAAGTTCGTCTCGCTTAAATATAAAATCTTCAAAATAGATGGAAACTGACAAAAGTGTTGTCCAACCAACGTTTAGAATCTACTGTTCTGTGTTCGTTATTTCCATCACAAGTAATATTAACGTCTGCACACCTGATAATTCGCGGGAACTTTTGGCATAGCAGGATGCGCAATATTTCCTCGTGTTGTCAGACGTCTGCAACATGACACCGTAGCATTGTTTGTACTGGAGGCTTACAAAGGAGTGGATCGAGTTCATCCATGAATTTAAACGCTTAATCTTCTCACGATATCATCATTCTTCTTACGGATTTCTGATTTCATACTATGCACTTCGACTTTTGTGTTTTAAAAATGTTGCATTTGTAGATTGTATGAAATCATTACCAGACGACTTGAAGAAGAGGCAACAACAGGGGGCTGACACTAGCGATAACACGCAATCATTATTGGATAATTCACGGGGATGCTTTATTACTCGCGACTGTAACACTAAAGTGACCTAGTTTTCAGGATGTGAGGGGCAAGGTTGAACACATTACTGACTGCATCAACCTCAAACATTTTCAAACGATACAAGACACTTTTCAAAGCGGACATTGACCTAACAATGTATTGAGAATCCATTTTGTCAGAAGACACAATCGTCTGCTTCTGTCTGTTTTGTTTCGTGTTGCTGAGTTAGAAAGAGATCAGAATGACTTATATGTGTAGCGGTAAATAACTCCTCGTTTCCGTTTGTGAAAATGCTCGGGCCTTTTGGCTTAATCATTAAGCTCTTCGGCTAAAATGTTTTCAAAACATAGATGATGATACATACCTCCACTGTGTATGATTAGCGTGATCTTTGTGTACAGGCAAATCAACGATTTGTGGAATATTTCAGTGTTATATTAGCGAGTTATTATGGGTAATAACTGGAGTGTTGAAAATAGAGTGTTCTTTGGTTTAAAAAGTTATCGTCTGTTCATTAAAAGTTGTATACAGATTTTATCGGGATGTTTATACGAACGATGCGATGATATGTTTTAGTGTTGGGATTGTCTCAGCTGCCCGCCATTTCTAAAAATACAACACAGATGTGTGAGAGAATATGATTCACAGATCATCCGTTAATCTAAAAGGATGGATTATCCAATTAGAGCGATATGAGATGAGATTTTTACACAAAAGGGAGAATTACATGTTAAAGTAGATGAGTCAGAAAAAGACTGAAGACATGTTTTAGATTACTGGAATGGTTAATTTGATTCCACGTCGATGTGTTCGTAATTCTTCTCGTCAAAGACAACATGTAGATAAATTCTATGTTGAATGTGTGTCATAGGATGCAAAGGAACTTTCCTAAACTCGGAGGCAATATAAGTACCTCTATAATAGCTGTAAAACCACCCAAACCACCTTGTTGGTTAGACTTAAAGGCCCAACGTTCTTCTTCGGATGAAGGTGGTTCCAAACATTCCCCCGTCGGACCACCCATCACTGCTAACCGCTCAGGGAAAACAAGTAAACGCCCACGTCCCAAACTCCACAGGACCCGAAGTCAGTATTGTATTGAAAACAAGGACTTGCCTGACTGTGAACTTCCGGTTAGTCTGGCGGAGACAAAACCAGAGGATATTGGGTTACGGAAACAAGTGTATGACGAAAAAATCATAATGGAAGAATCGACTAGAAAGTGTCAAAGTTGGCTTCAGAGTATAGAGGCTTGTGGTCCTCCGGACAACGTTTCTTGTGGTTTAAGTCCTACAGACGTAGAAGGGGTTGATGTTGAGGTTCCGGACGATACATTATGGTATGACGAGCCGGAACTTCGCCCACCTCATAATAGTAGTGCTTCTAGTTCTGATTGTGAACAAAATGTTTCTTTGTCAGGAATTTCTCCTCATATTATGAGTAACCCAGAACGACACCCTTATTGTGAACCCCAGCGAACTGTGATCAAAAGCTCGAGTCAGAAATATCAACTGCGTAGCAGTGATCGACAACTTTTAACACCAAATGTTATTATGAAATAATATTTACTCAAGTCTGTGAATTGAAAAATTGGAAACGTTACAAGATTGTATATTTTATCTTTATCGTAATTAAACGGGTACGAGATCTCGCTGAGATTTACAGATCTCATGTGGTGCTTGGACGAGATTATAGCTATTACTATGCAGTGTCTTTGAGACATTCCTCCGTCTGTCAATATTGGGAATTCTTATTAATGCCAGGAGTCTTTTGTTTTGTGATTCTATGAGGTGTGTATGACGTCATGAGTAGATGGGACCAGCGTTTCATAGCTGATCGGTTACAATAGAGGCGCAGTGACATATTTCAAGTGTTGTAGACGATTGAATGCACTACATGAATGGAGGGTGTGAAGAGTGAAATTGTCTGAAATATTGTGTTCTTACAGAATTTATTAAGTTATTGAATCATGCAGTATTCAATAAGTAAGTTAAAACCCATTAATTAAGACAAACTATTAACGCACCGTTTTATCGCGTATTTTAAGCTATCCACCCTTAAGTGTTGGAATCTTTAATATATAATTATTTACACTACTATAACTAATTGTATTTCCATTTTGTTTTGTATTCTTTGTGCTACTTGATGAATTTGTTTCATGTCATGATATGTTTTCTAGATTTTCTATTCGTTACATGGAAATTTAGAGAGAATTAAATCACTTGAATTTTATATTTCACTTGTTTTTGTTATTCTGATGAATTGTTATTTTGAGTTGAAATTTTCTGCACTGTCTTGATGGTCTATTTAATAATGAAAATACGAATGGGACTAATTCATGTACCACGTGTTACTCGATAACGTTTGCGCGGGACTATTGTTAATATTAGTAATGGAATGACGATCGTCCCATTAAGAAGTAACATTCAGTCGTTGAATAGCCTTTGAACTCTGAACGACGAAATTTGTATAAAGAAACTTAGAATGTTAAGTTGTATATGCCTTGATATCAATCTGTAATTATATACATGTATAATGTACCGCTTTTTCGAGTATAAACTATACAACTACAACCATCTCCTGTCTAGAGTTACTACCCCTCTCCTCTTCGAATATAAACCATACAACTGTAACCCTGTCATATCTAGAGTTACTACCCCTCTCTTCTTCGAATATAAACCATACAACTATAACCCAGTCATATCTAGAGTTACTACCCCTTTCTTCTTCGAGTATAAACCGTGCAACTATAATTAACATCTAGAGTAACTATCCATCTCCTTCGTGAGTCGTAAACCTACTGCTACCATCTTCTCCTATCTAATATTATTATCCCTATCCTGTTCGAGTATTAACCATACACCGTCTCCTTTCTAAAGTTACTATCCCTAATCCTTTTTGGGTCTAAACTTTACGCCTACCACCTTTTTATTTTAGTAGAGTAACGATTACTCTTCTGTTTTAGTCTTAACCTATACGGCTACCACCTCCTATTTAGAGTCTTAAAAACACAGCTACAACCCTTTCCTAATTCCAGTTACTATCCCTCTCCAATTTGAGTGTAAGCCATACATTTGATACTCTCTCCTATTTAGAGTTATTATCTCTGTTTTCGAGTTTTAACCTTACACCTACATGTACAACCATCTCCTATTTTATAGAGGTACTATCCCTCTACGTTTTTTTTGTCTTAACCTTATGACTACCACCTTCTCCAATACAGAGTTTCTATCCCTATCCTTTTCGAGCCTTAACGGAGTCAACCCTCTCCTATTTAGAGTTACTATCTATCCTCTTCTCGAGAGTAAAATCTACATCCACGCTCCTCTCCTATTAGGCGTTACTATTCTTAATAGATCTTAAAGCTATCATGCCTCTCCTTTTCGGGTGTAAATCGTGCAGTTACCGCTCCACTCATATTTAAAGTTACTTTCTCTTTTCGATATGTAACTTTAAATCTACTATTCTCCCATATTATGAGTTTCTATCTCCATCTTTTCTCGGGTATAAACAACACATCTAACATCCTAACAATTTTTAATGATAGAAAATTATTCTGAAATGTTTGTCATAGTTTGTTTCGACTTTAATGTCCACTAATTTACACATAATTAAGAACCGGGGCGACTTTATTTTAAACTTGGAGGCACTAATAGCTAAAGGGCTTTAAACGATGTCTTGTGTAGATAAGAATAGTTAATTTTGTTTTTGATGTTGAAGGAAGTAAATCCATACCGTCTACTTTTAACGGTTGCTATATTTTGTAATATCATATTTACATCTCGCGTTTTGTGTATCATGTTGCGTAAAGAGTTCGTCTGAGACAGATTTCTGACTCAATACCGATACTATGATGTCTAGAGATTATCAGAAATAGATCTTCCAGTGCGATTCTGACATCCGAGTTCATATTTAGAAACAATTATACTCCAGCTCTTTAATGCTGCATCTTTAATAACCAGACAAACAAAAATAATTATATAAGCAATCTTCGAATCTTGAAGCATTTGTCTTGTCGAAAACGAGATACTTCGTAAGTTTTGGAAATCAAGTGCAAGTTGTCTATGCCTCATTTAAATATTAAATAAAACAAAATCCTAAAGAATCTTGTTTTAGTTTCATTCAAGGTGTATAACATGCCCGCTGATATTATTAAGTTAACGATCTTTGGCTTATAATTGGTCAGACCAACACGCGCAGACACATACAGATTGATCATGTTTATTCAGCTCAATTAACCCAAGATTAATCTCGAGCAGAAAAACCACGGCATTTTTACAATACAGATTTTAAAAGATAAACCATGCATTTAACTGTAAAATTTATAAACTAGAATAACTTTGAACCGAGAGATAAACTTAGTCAGTTTCAGAGTTTTAGAAAATCTACAAAACCGTGTGTCCATTTTGTATGTTTATTTGGCAGCTTTCTACCGGCGTGTCTGTTGCCTCGCGAGTTCTACTTCTGGCAAATGCGCTGTGTTCAAAATAATACACACACACGTCTGCAGAGAAGAATATTTAGCAAGTTTGACATTTTGTTGTTCTCTGTAATCTTACAATTGAAGGCTTTAGCGAAATCCGGTTCATTTGGCTTATAGATTACCGTTGTCTTGGCAACACTCGTGTTACTAAAGCAATTATGTCAGTTTCAGTTTATACCGCTAACAAATAGATGCATTATATATATATATATATATATATATATATATATATATATATATATATATATATATATATATAACATTTTATTTGCCAAACGTGAGTGTCATTTTTAGTAATTTGTTAATGTATTCTTTATCGTTCGACTTTTTTAAAGAGGTAAGAATAATAAAATAATCATGACTTTTTACGAGAGTTTCACATCATAATACGTTTGTAACATTAAAACATGATAATTGACTTTAACAATCTTCTTAATGCTCCAATTCAATGAATGCGAATAAGACAAACGCATCCACATACTGATATGGATGTTGTATACTAATTTACTTAAACTTAAATGTCTTTCCTAGTCAATGTTATAGATGGAAACATTTATTGCTTTTATCTTTGCAATTTGCCAGATTAATAAAATCTTTGTAAACAATGACTTCTCAGATCATCGTTAGAATTCTTGGCTGTAGTGTGTTGTACGGACGTGATATGACATGGTTTCTGATATCATACACAAAACTTGTAAACAATTATTTGACGTTGTTCAGACCTTTTATTTCAAGTGAAGTGACCTTATTTTGATGTCGTAAACTTACCAACACACACTAACACACACACACACACACACACTATATATATATATATACCAAAAGATACCAGAGTATTAGGATGTCCTGGAAATAGGCACAAATCTGATAAAAATGATGGACAAACACGGGCCTCTTGAAAGCAAGAAGTCTTTTTATTACTTTAGAAGTTTGAAGTCATAGACTTCTCATTTACTGGTATATATATATATAATATATATATATATATATATATATATATATATATATATATATAGAGAGAGAGAGAGAGAGAGAGAGAGAGAGAGAGAGAGAGAGAGAGAGAGAGAGAGAGAGATTATATGACGATTTTTTCTTTGATGCTCTACGTACAAGTGTTTCATATTTTCATATTCAGACATTAACGACTTAATAATCAGGAAAACACTCAGCGATACGAGTAATGAATAATGTTTTAGCTGTTGATATCGTAAAGTTACCTGTCGATTTATTGATATCGGTTGCGAATACCATTTTTCAGTATCTAGAATTTCCAGGTGTTAATATGTTCGATAATTATTGTTCCTCTTTTACCAAATTTCATACATTTTTTACAATCAACAAGTCATTGAATGTTTGTATGAAAAAAACCACTCACTGCATTGTTCAAATAATAGCATCTCCTTTTAAAACACACAAAAAACGCTATGCCGTCTTAATCGCTTTATGTTCCTTATACAGTCAACATTAAACCAATGCTGAAAATGTCAAATTACACACGTTTGATTTTTCATATTGTCTTAAGTGAATGCAATTTTGTTTAACCCATCAAGTAGTTTCCAAAACGAACAAAAATAGACAGACAAAATACCAAGAGGCTCTCAAGAGCCTGTATCGCTCACCTGGTTATTTGCTTGAGAAGATCAGACGAACCGAGCAATTTTTGTAAAGGACCTTCCATACATAAATCCTGTAAAGTTTGGTTGAATTTGCTTCAGTGGTTTCAGAGGAGAAAATGAAAATGTGATTTTCCCATAGGGTCCAATGATAAACTAAGCCCAGCCCTGGCGGCCATGGTTTTGACAGATCGGAACGAAATGAGCAATCTTTGTAAAGGACCTTCAATACATCATTCTTCTAAAGTTTGGTTATATTTGCTTCAGCGTTTTCAGAGGAGAAGATGAAAATGTAATTTTCCCACAGGATCCAATGTTCTTCTTCCAAGTCAAGAACCGGATTCATGAATGAATGAATAAGGTTCTGCGAAAACTTTGCAGTGTGTGCAGCACAGTAGTCTTCTTTTGGCTATATAATGTTAAACTAAGCCCCGTTCTAGTGGCCATGATTTTTGACGGATCAGAACACAATGAGCAGTCTTTGTAAAGGACCTTGCATACATCATTCCTGTAAAGTTTGGTTAAATTTGTGTCAGTGGTTTCAGAGGAGAAGATGATTTTCCTATAGGATCCAATGTTAAACTAAGCCTCGCCATAGCGGCCATGTTTGTTGACGCAAAGTGATTCCAAAAGCCAGGTGAGCTAAAAATGGCTGTCAAGGAACAATTTTCAACAACGGTTTTGAAGTCGCAACATCAATATCTATTTGGAAACCAAATTTCATTGAAATCAAACAATGTTGAATTTTCCCGCCTTTTTTGTCGGCCATTTGAAAATGGCGGTCAACAAAAAATTTTCAACACCGGTTTTGAAGTCGCCACATCATGGCAAACATTTTATCAATTTACATTCGACCTCTATCTTTCATAGTTTTGGAGTTAGAAGACGAAAAACATAAAAATTGAAAAAATTCTGTGAAAAAAGGGCAATAACTCCTACACAGGTTTTTGGATTGTCTTCAAATTTACAGGGTGGGTAGATCTTGATATGCTGAACATTTTTGCAATTTACACTTGACCTCTATCTGCTACAGTTTTTGAAATAAAAAATTAAAAGTGCCAAAATTTTGAAAATTTTACAAAAAAAGGGCTATAACTCCGAGATGAGTTTTCCGATTTTCTTCAAAATTGCATGGCAGGTAGATCTCATCAAGCTGATCACTTTTACCCTATGTCAGATTTTTTGATATCTTTAATGGTTTTGGAGTTATTGGCCAAAACTGCAATTTACCCCCTATGTTCTATTTTTAGCAACAGCGGCCATGTTGTTTGACCTGCGACATAGAAAATAACAAATTTGAAACTAAATACCCTAGTGACGACTCAGTTCAAGTTTGGTTCAATTTGGCCCAGTAGTTTCAGAGGAGAAGATTTTTGAAAGTGAGTTAACGACGGACGGACGGACGACGGACGCAAAGTGATTGCAAAAGCTCACCCTGGCATAGCCAGGTGAGCTAATAAAAACCTAAAACTAATCATAACAACAGGAAAACAAAAACAAAAACAATTTTGACACTACATTCGACAACGGACACCCTTAAAATTTTCATATCGATTGTGACCATGGATTCCTTTTATTTTCATCCTTATTTGCCTTTGAGCGCGAGGTGGGAGTCACCGGTCATTAAGTGATACCCACTCCTCTACGGCATTGCTGGATGTTTCATGGGTCTGTATCTGTAAAATGTTCCTTACGGTAGCTGACACGTGCCACATGTAGTAATGTAAATAGAGAAACCTCAAAGAGTGTTAGTTGATTATCATATTTATCTAACTCGAGTTAGTTATTTTCAAAATTAAAAAAAAAACACGAGGTAGGTTATTTGTATTCGTTTAAGTAACAGCAGCTTCGTTTACATCACCGCATGAGAGTGGTATAAAACACAAGTTATGGTAAAAATGTCGTTATATGTTCATATATGCGGTTATAACATTAATATGTCGTAATAACGAAGTATGACCTCTTTTTATAAAAAAACATTATGTCGTAGTAGCAATATAAATTATTTCGTTATAAGATTTTGTTGCAACGAGATATTAATTGTATTGTTATCTGAACACTAGAAGTGAGTAAAAGAAAGAAAGAAAAAAGTTAATATAAATCACAGACTCCAAAGTATTAATCTTCGGGATATTCAAGAGACAAATATACAAATCTGGTGAATATTGGACAAATACGGACCTCTGGAAACTCAGAAGTGGAATCAGGTGCCATGTAGGAGTAATCATTCCCTATTGACCGGCCACACCAGGCGCGAGTCCACAATCAAATTCAAATGAAATAACCGAGGATTAAATCGGTACAGACGAGTCAACAGCTATAGAACAGGCAACTCAACATTTCACTTAGTGAAACATAGTAGTTGCAAAAAGGACATGCTACCCATAGTAAACGTTGACATCAACTACGATTCTCGATATCTCTGTAACAATAACTCATCAGTAAGTAGTTTTCCTCTGTATATGTAATGTTCATATGTTGATACATCGGATCATTTGCGAGATATAAACACAGTATGCAGGTGATTGCGGGGTATTACTACTTAAATGTGGAAACGATGGAACAGACGAAATCGTCGCGCATAGCCTTTCCCGTCTGTGTAAGTAAATTGTCCATGAAGAAAGCTCGTGTGTGGTTAATTCTGTTGTGTCTTTAATTATCAGGACTTTGCATCCGATCTTTCGCTCGTATACGTACAATATCTTCAACGTTATATTGGATATTTAGAGCAAACATACTTGTTTTAGCTATTATTTCACATGACATTGAAAATATGCAACAAACAATAGACAGTGTGTAAAATTTACTTAGAATTACGAGAACAATACTTCTTCAATTGGTCTCTTCACATTGTTCAGTATATTTGCAGTGTTGCAGGGTGAACATTTAAATAAATCACAGACACAACAATATAACCAAGCTACTCAGCTTAAGCCATAATCAACATACACTGAATATAATATACATGTATTTACCTTGTAGTGAACATAAATAATACAGAAGCTTCTTAAATATAAAAGAGTCATCTCCCTTTACAAAGAAATCTTAACTTCTATTAATACCGATGGACTAAATGTATGAGTATGCAAGGAAAAACAAAACATTCCTCAGTGTTGTAAAATTTAAGCATTTTGATGAAATAGGAAATAAATCTTTTTAATGTAAATACATTTATATTTCAATGAATATAATTAATTTTCAGAAAATTTATCTGTTGGGCAGCCTACTTCTCCATGATATTTGAAATCAACCCAAGGAATGGCTCCATCAACTTGTACTCTGTCTTACAGATGTATTATCAACACTTCATAACCGACTGATTTTGAGATTTTATAAAAAACAAGCATAAAAGTGAATATTTGTAAGAGATAATCTATTGAATTATCAATTGAGTAAAGGAAATGTTTTCAATGGAACCTTATTTTGAATTATTTAAATAACAATTATGTAAATTTGACACGATGGTACATGTATCTACCTAAATCACATGAACCAAACTCACATTGATTGAGCAAGTACACACAAAATTCGATAACAAATACAAATTTAGATAGATATGGCACTATACCTTTGAGGAAAACCATAAGTTTTAATTATCTACGTTAATTAAGGGATACAAAGAAATGTGCGTAGCTTTCTAGTCTAAGCCTTCAATTTCATAAGAAAATGGTTCCTGTTTTGTATCACTTAACCTTCGTCAGGTTGTGTGCTGTAGAAAGACCTTGACGTATTGAGGACAGATTCTGATAACGTCACTTCCGTTCCCTCTCGTTCAGGTTTCATTCCGGGAACAGTCACCGTGATAAGATTACATTCCTGCTGTTTACTGCTTGGGTCTTGCTCTATAGTTGACTTACTACCTTTACTAGTAACAATACTTACGTTAGTTTGTGTATCGACCAATGATTCATCTTTACTAATGTCTTTAACGTCACTATCTCGTGGTTTATTTTCCAGATTCGGTTGTTTTGGCACATAGTCTACGGGAGAGTTTGCATCCACGTCTAAGTTAAGTTGTCTTAATGGGGCAGTTATTCCGAGTTGAGCCATTAGTGACAACTGAAGTTCTATTTTACACATACCACATTTACAATTTTCAATATCGGCTTGTGTTATTTGATGGAAGGTAGGCTCGTTCTTCATTCCAGGGGTACGTAGATAGAATTTACGGTCATGTAGTTTAAGCTGACGATGTACTTTCATGTACGACGTATTATATTGGCTATCCATGATTCCCGGATGCGGAGTGGTGCAAGAATGTGGCACAGTGCGTTCAGTTGAGCATGCGATCCCTCCAACATATAACCGCCGAATTTGTGAATTTTTCGGTGATTTTGACCTCGGCGGTAGTGCCACACGATCAGTTAGTTTTGTATACCGAGTAATATCATCTACCGACAGCATGTCCTCATCGTCTCTAGAATAATAATCCAAAATATGACCTACCTTCTGATTATAATAAACTCGTTCTCGTTGAAGGAGACGGTCATCTACGTAGCTGGCCTTTTTCTGCCCCACTGACAAATATTTTGGTTTATTTAAGTATTCCCGTCTTATACTTGCTAAAAAACCTCCCTCAGTGGATTTTGTCTTTAATAAAACTGAAGGGTCGTGTCTCGATTTTTTAAAAAATATTACTTTTCCATTATCGATGTACATGGTACCTTCCTCTGTTTCTCTGACGTTGAATTTTCTTTGTGCAGACTCCTTTTGTATCGGATTATAATCAGATGTAAATGTATTAGCATTACTCTCGTCTGCATAGGGAACGGGTTTTTGAGTAGTCTGAACTTCTGTATCAAAACTCGTGATGAGAGATACTTTATGTTCGTTGCATATGTCATTTGAACCATGCGTCATAAGGTTTAATTGTGGATTTGTCCGACTGTCAAGTGAAGATTCCTGGACTGGAAAAGTCGGAGCAGTACTCGCTCTTTCTTGGGAAGAAATTGGTTGATCGGACGTAAACTTAACTCTAGCAGAGTTGACTCTCTGTTGAGTTTTAAAATGATTTATATATCCCGATCTACGGTTAGGAAAGTTGAACCGTTTGTTGTTTGAAGAAGTCCGAGATCCCGTAGGAGGACCACCAGCAATAGTGGGACGTTTTGTTCCTGTAGTAGTTGATTCAACACTAACTCTTAAATTGCGTGGTGTTCGAGGTGTGCGTGGTGATCTATTTTCGGCATTCGTTTCCTCCTCCTCTGCACACCTAGAGGTAAGCTGATACCTCGGAGGCATCCGTTGCCATAGTGCCCAACAGGTCGCCATCTCTGTAAATATTAATGACAAAGGAATTGTTATTGCAAATTGATCATCGTAACAAATTATTATTTATTTTTAACTGTTTCATTTATATATATATATATATATATATATATATATATATATATATATATATATATATATATATATATATATATATATATATATATATATATATTGAATACATTGTCGGTTTCAATGTATAAACACCATTCTTCAGTTTTCCAGAGGATTCATCATTGTTATTATTGGTAGATACATATTTCAGATATAATTGTCTTCACTTGCAAAGTTGTAAGAGAAGAATAGTATTTTAATATACGAGATGTAACTTCCACCAGAACACAAGTGAGTTAAACTTTTGAGACGCACATCGACAAAATTCATCCCACGCCTTTTGAAATTTTGAAAGGTGTTCTACACCACAATCAATATTTTTCAGTTATATGGTAGGGGAGAGAACCCGGTTATAATATACCCAGGAAGAGACCAACGACCTTCCACAAGTAAACAGCCAAAGTTGCTCACAAAACAAAATTCAGCATAGGTTCCAGTGGGACTCTATCCTGGGCTGACCAGAAATGAGAGACTTCATAGTTCAAAGCGCAAATGCTCGAACCACTCGGCCTTGAATATCATCCCCTGATGACGTCAAATAAAATTATTATTATTATTATTGTTATTATTATTATTATTATTATTATTATTATTATTTTCATCCTCATACCCGTCATGATAAATATCAAGATCTTACATGTATGAAATTATTACATACCTTAACTGTGTTATCACAACGTTTAGAACTTTTCTCAGGTATACAATAATCTGATTAAGGTATAAAAGCAAACAGTGCGAAGTAGTAACCTTATATTTCATGTACTAAACAAACTACACGTTATACAGGTAAAAGCCATTGAAACAGAGCCAGTTTGTTACATTATACTTAGCGACTTTATTAATAATTGTCCCAATGTTTCAATTTAGTATATTTTTATTATTATACACCGTCTTATCATTTAATTTTTATATTTTGTTATTGAAAAAGGACAAAAAACCCAATAAGTATTGTTTCCTTCCAACAATTTAAGAAGCTGCCCAAACTGTTTTATGCCAAGCTAAGTAATTAATTCTCCAACTTTATTACTATTCTTTCGGTTTATTCATGTGTTTCAAGTTTGTTAGGATGAATATATAACCAGTACAGATTGGGAATGTTCATTACATCGCAAAAGAAATGAATCTGTATTTATACACATACTGATGTAGGTTACATGACAAGTCAAGTACAGTCAAAAGTATGAACAAAACCCTCCAACCATACTAAGTGTTTATAAATATTCCGCTGAAGTTAATGGAACTAAATACTCTATAGCTGGGGACTTTTGCTATTGTTATTTTCGCCCTCTGAAGTTTATCGAATTGAACATTGAATGACTGGGAATTTTTGTCCATTATTATTTTCGCTCGCTGAAGTTTATAAACTGAATGCCTGGGATATTTTTGACCATAGTTATTTTCGCCCACTGAAGTTTACGGAATTTGATATTGTGTAACTGTGATTAACTCCCGATACCACGAATTACATAGATAGCGCACTACTATTACTTGGCGTTTTCGTCAGGGACTTCCGATGTACATTTTATGTTTTAAACTTTCCAATAATTTCATGCCTGAATAAAAGCGTCGGATTTGATCACCTTTAGCCATATTGAGTTGAGTTATTAACTTTTTCATTGAAAAGGGATATTATTATAATAACATTTATATTAAGAAGGGATATAAATGTTGAAGTATATAATTATGCCTAGCTTTTTTGTTTGATAAATAATTATTGTTTCAATTCGAATAAAGAAAATGAAAGATATATGAATAATAATACATCATCTTCTAACATATGGTAATTTGTAGGAAAGATAATTCGACGCTTTAACTACATCTACTTTGCGTCACTAACTAGGTATCCATCACGTTTGTATTATGTCTATTCTTTTGTTTCTATGTTTTTTGTTTTTTGTTTTGGTTTGTGAATTATCTATTTCTGTATAACATTTTTTCTATGCTGTATCTTCATACCTATTCTTTCTGTGAGTTTTTTTTCTGTGTCCTAATTATATCCAAACGGTCTGTTATAGTGAGTACTAGTTTTCTGTGCTGCTGTTTGTTTCTGTATTATTTTTTCTATGCATTTGCTTTCTGTGCCCTTATATATCTATATGTGTGTATATTGTGAAACTTGTATATTACGACCTCCTTAGGGACACGAGAAAACTGGTCTTTATAGGGAGTTGGTCTTTATATAGAGGTTGATTTGCACACAAATGGTGCTATTGGGCACAGAAAAAACGTCTTTGTAAGCAGGTGGTCTTTATACACAGGTGGTCGCTAAAGCAGGTTTTACTGTATATATTGTCTGTTTCTGTAAATATTAGATTTATTGTTTTCTTAAATCATATTTATATAGTCTGTTTCTGTCAATATTAGTTTTCTCTGTGCTCTACTCATATATTTATAATCTGTTTCTATGAATATTAGGTTTTTTTTCTGTGTTCTAAAATCATATTTATACGGTTTGTTTTGTGAGTATCAGGTTTTTTCTTTACTCTACAATCATTATCATTTACTTAATCGTTTCCATATTTTTTGCCGTATTTATATCTCTAAATAAACAAAGAACACATTTAAGAACATTGATATCTGCCAACAAATGTTATGTAAATTATGCTACAAAGTGTTTATTTCCCTATTAACTCATCAATTACTGAAGAAACATTTGGATCTGCCTATTTCAAAGAATGATTAAGTCCACGGTCAGAATTCAGGGCAGTATGATTTAAAAATAATCATTTTGTTATACTTTTACATGCAATATCAACTTGTTCACTCCTGAATCACGACAGTAGACCATACTGTTTATTGATACAGGTGAGTCTAAATATGACCGCTGGGATTATAATACAAAAAGTATTTCGTATAAATCAAGCAATGTTTGACATCGATAATGAAAATTTTAGAATTTGTGTTTTCCTTAACAATTCTGGTTATTTTCGCCCTTTTACGACAAAAACATATTTACTCTGTCTTATATTCGCCCTATATCACCATAGTCTCATAGATGACATGTATGTCCTTGCTTCAATTATTCAGATAGCATAACTCGCGTTCATCTAAGGCGAAAATGGTAAAAATTAAACGGAAACGAAAATATCCAGGTATACAATAGTTCATCCCTACCTTCTCATGACATCCTATATTCGCCTAAAACAAAACTTCCAAATCTATCAACTTCAGTACCCACGACTGTGTTCTAACTATAATATAAACTAAACATTAAACCCAAACATTCCCTATACTACAAAGAGAAAACCGGATCAAACGAAATCTACTTAAACATTTATTCAAGCATGAACAATTCCTATGTATTAAACTGTATGAGCAATAATGATATTAAAAAGGTGAGTAGATATTTAATGCAGTAAATTTACTTCCAAAAGTGGTTTAAACTCAGTATATTTAATACGGTGTGGGATGAATCCATTACACTTACCAACTGTTATCGGTATATATATATATATATATATATATATATATATATATATATATATATATATATATATATATATATATATATATATATATATATATATATATATATAAACATTACCATGTCGTATATAAAGTATCATCAGTACTTATCTCTGTATGGTGTTATACATACAGCATTACTGTAGATACGATACTACGTTACCAGATTATTAGGTTCGCATAAGGTATCATTAGTACTTATTACTATTAGATACGGCAGTACAGATATACTGAAGTACTACGTTACAGTAGTACTGTAGATGAGGTACTATATTACAAAAGTATTGTAGATGTAGTGCTACATTACGAAAGCATTGTAGATGAAGTGCTATATTACAATTGTATTGCAGATGAAGTGCTACGGTACAATAGTACTGTAGATGAAGTACTACGTTACAATAGTACTGTAGATGTAGTGCTACATTACAATAGTATTGTAGATGAAGTGCTACATTACAATAGTACTGTAGATGTAGTGCTACATTACGAAAGTATTGTAGATGAAGCACGACGTTACAAAAGTAATGTAGATGTAGTACTACATTATAGAAGTAATGTAGATGTAATACTTCATTACAAAAGTACTGAAGACGAAGTAATAAGTAGTACTGTAGATGAAGTACTACGTTGTAAAAATACTGTAGATGAAGCACTACTTCATAGTACATATCACTGTAGGGTAGTATCAGTCACACGTGCAATGTGACATAGTACTTATCACTGTAGGGTGGTATCAGTCACACGTGCAATGTGACATAGTACTTATCACTGTAAGGTGTTATCAGTCACACGTGCAATGTGACATAGTACTTATCACTGTAGGGTGGTATCAGTCACACGTGCAATGTGACATAGTACTTATCACTGTAGGGTGGTATCAGTCACACGTGCAATGTGACATAGTACTAATCACTGTAGGTGGTATCAGTCACACGTGCAATGTGACATAGTACTTATCACTGTAGGTGGTATCAGTCACACGTGCAATGTGACATAGTACTTATCACTGTAAGGTGTTATCAGTCACACGTGCAATGTGACATAGTACTTAACACTGTAGGGTGGTATCAGCCACATGTGCAATGTGACATAGTACTTATCACTGTAGAGTGGTATCAGTCACACGTGCAATGTGACATAGTACTTATCACTGTAGAGTGGTATCAGTCACACGTGCAATGTGACATAGTACTTATCACTGTAGGGTGGTATCAGTCACACGTGCAATGTGACATAGTACTTATCACTGTAAGGTGTTATCAGTCACACGTGCAATATGACATAGTACTTATCACTGTAGGGTGGTATCAGTCACACGTGCAATGTGACATAGTACTTATCACTGTAGGGTGGTATCAGTCACACGTGCAATGTGACATAGTACTTATCACTGTAAGGTGTTATCAGTCACATGTGCAATGTGACATAGTACTTATCACTGTAAGGTGTTATCAGTCACACGTGCGATATGACATAGTACTTATCACTGTAGGGTGGTATCAGTCACACGTGCAATGTGACATAGTACTTATCACTGTAGAGTGGTATCAGTCACACGTGCAATGTGACATAGTACTTATCACTGTAGGGTGGTATCAGTCACACGTGCAATGTGACATAGTACTTAACACTGTAGGGTGGTATCAGTCACACGTGCAATGTGACATAGTACTTATCACTGTAAGGTGTTATCAGTCACACGTGCAATGTGACATAGTACTTAACACTGTAGGGTGGTATCAGTCACACGTGCAATGTGACATAGTACTTATCACTGTAGGGTGGTATCAGTCACACGTGCAATGTGACATAGTACTTATCACTGTAGGGTGGTATCAGTCACACGTGCAATGTGACATAGTACTTATCACTGTAAGGTGTTATCAGTCACACGTGCAATGTGACATAGTACTTATCACTGTAAGGTGTTATCAGTCACATGTGCAATGTGACATAGTACTTATCACTGTAAGGTGTTATCAGTCACACGTGCAATGTGACATAGTACTTATCACTGTAAGGTGTTATCAGTCACACGTGCAATGTGACATAGTACTTAACACTGTAGGGTGGTATCAGTCACACGTGCAATGTGACATAGTACTTATCACTGTAAGGTGTTATCAGTCACATGTGCAATGTGACAATACTTACCACTGTACGGTGTTATCAGCCGGTGTAATTAGCAACCCCACGTGCAAAGTGGCACAGTATCTTTACTGTCGGCTGCTATCGGCCACGGGCAATGTGTTACAGTACTAATCACTATCGACCATCAAGAGAATTTTAATTATAACTTTCAGTATCAATGTATTATTAGCACACGACTATTACTGTTTGACTTTCAACCCCATCATGATTTACAATGTTTAATTTCGAGGGTTTTTGTATTTCCTTGGATTTCTTTTTGTTTCAATCTGAAAACACATAAATATTATCAATTATCTATGATACAATCCCATTATATTACACTTATCGATAGTTTAACGTAATGTAACTACAGCTACTTATAAAACCGTTAGAATATTCACGAAGGCCTATGTGTAGCTAGATAGTAAAACAATACTTACAGAAGGCTGTATTTCACATATATGTACCTGTATAAATTTCCTCGTATTTTTTCTATATATTTTTTGCAGTTTTTTAAAAAGAAATTTGCACTACTGGCACTGCCACCATCACGTGGTTTACACATTCGTAACAAAAACTCTCTTCACCTGATAGATGATAAAACCCCACGATATATTTGTTTCTAAATAAGCCAGTACACTTGTTATGATCAATTATTTAAATACAGTTCAAATATTTATTCTGTATCTAGATTTGAACATTTTTTATGATATTGACAGGGACATGACGGGTATGTATACAAACCTATGTATTTAAAATATCGATGTGTTTACATTTTGTCATTAAGTAGAAAAGAACACAATTAGTACATTGTAGGATGAAATCTGTCATACATTTAATGTATCTCATACAAAAATAGAAATTTATTTTGTAGAACGGCCTGCTTAACAGCCTGTGTGTCCAAATTCCGGACCTTGAGTTTGTATGTTAACTAATAACTTACAAAACTCTCAGTCATGAATAGACATTGAAGACAACTCGGTGATACATCTAAATTTATCTAACGTTTGAAGGGATATCCGACATAGATGTGTAACTTAATGTAGCCTCAGAAAGTTCATTTATACAATACAGTGATCTAACCATTGAAAAAGTGTCAGTAGGTTATCAAAGTTTATTTAGATCTAACATTTGAAGGGTGTTCACAGTTTTTGTAACCCAGAGAGACATCTAATTCCGTGTAGCCTTTGAAGGGTTTTAGTGAGATATCTAATGATATGTAACAGTTAAAGCCGTCTCAGAGAGACATCTAATTTCATGTAGCCTTTGAAATCGTCTTAATTAGATATCTAATGATATGTAACATTTAGAGTCGTCTCAGAGAGACATCTAATTTCATGTAGCCTTTGAAGACGTCTTAGTGAAATATCAAATGATATGTAACATTTAGAGGCGTCTCAGAGAGACATCTAATTTCATGTAGCCTTTGAAGTCGTCTTAGTGAGATATCAAATGATATGTAACATTTAGAGGCGTCTCAGAGAGACATCTAATTTCATGTAGCCTTTGAAGTCGTCTTAATTAGATATCTAATGATATGTAACATTTAGAGTCGTCTCAGACAGACATCTAATTTCATGTAGCCTTTGAAGACGTCTTAGTGAGATATCTATAGATATGTAACATTTAGAGACGTTTCAGAGAAACACATAATTTCATGTAGCCTTTGAAGACGTCTTGATGAGACTTATATGTAACTTTAGAGGCCTCTCTTGGTACTGTAGACTTTGGAGTATAATTCATCAAACCCTGAGGTCACATTTAGCCTAATCCAAATAAATATATAGCATGGTCTACTGTCATAATTCAGAAGTGAACAAGTTAATATTGCAGGTGAATTTTTTGGAGTATTTAGACTCGAAATCATAGTTTGACAGTGGACTCTACCATTCTTTGAAATTGGTGAGTTCAAATGTGCCTACAGGGGCCGATGAGTTAAATAAAATGTATGCAGCAACCAGAAAATAAAAAGATAACATCTTACCTTTATAATGAATCCGTGCTACCTTCCCGGATTGTTCCGTCCATATTCCTGATTCTAGCAATGACTTATTAAAATGAAATATTATGTTAATAACTTCTGTTCGCCCGAATGTGCATTTTCAATGTTTGTTATTTCATGTCTTGATTCAAGTTTTTCGGCCGCGTATAGTTACAATAGTTCCTACTTTACATTCTCTGCGAATGGTTGTTAGCCTTCGATTTTATCCCAGCAACCGGCAATATTTAAATAAAATTGTCTTTGCCGTTTTGAGAGTAATCTTGAACGCGAATAATGATATATTAGTTTTAACGAGTATAGCTTAAGATATGGTATCAAGAATGGAGTTGAGAGTTGAAATACACTACAGGGATAGTCTGAACTGAAATGATAACAAGTTGTATATAAATTAGTATGTTTATTTGATTTTAGGTAATAGGTCGATTGAAATAAATAGCTCACAATGTCTTTGGTAAAGTAATATATTTATATACAGAAAAAGGTACGGGCTATCTGTTTGCTTGACCAACGGGATGAAATTATCGTGTTCCAAAACTGCACTCCGATTTTCATATCCCAGCCAATTGACGCAAATGCCTATTCAAACTGTTGCATAAAAATGAAGTTTTTGCGATAACGTTTGAATACGGTATAGTACAACTTCCAACAACAGCTATAGACACATTCAAGAAATGTCAAGTCCAAGCAAAACATGTTTTATTCTAAAGTACAATCTTACTTTGATAATATGCTTTGAATTAATCCATGTCTGTTGGAAAGAAAACAAGCCATGCCACTAGTTACAAACGTAGTGATAGCATTTTCAGTTACGAAAATTTGTGTTTTGTTCAACTACTGTTGAGATTGACGTTATTCCATGTATTCTTATTTCATCGTTCAAACTTTCATTCTAGAAAATAATGAAAATGTATGTTCATTTCATGAAATATAATCTGTAGTTATGAATATATATATATCTTATCATATATTATATTAACACACACATACACACACATACACACACACACACACACACACATTAACTAGAATATATGAAAAATAATTTCCGTGTAATTTTATACACGCGAAACCTCTTGCGTTTACTGCTGATTTCAATAAGATTCATATCCACTTTCACTTTGTTTGTACTCTGTTAAATTGTAAACGTTTGTCTTGCCATGTGTATACAGCGTTTTTACCTGCTTTATATAGGTGATATTCGAATTTCCCAAGAGTTTCCAATGTCAAATGGTGTATTCTTAAAGCGATATAAGCTATAATGATTATTTTTGTCCCCTGACATATAGTCGAGAATATGATAAAATGCGCGTTCAAATACATTATCAAACACGTAAAACATGGTAAAAGATCTTCTTTCCAAAGTTATTTGATTTATTTGAATTTAAGTTTTCCCGTACCTTAAAAAATCCACCTGTATTTCCGTATGCAATGACCGTTCAGATAAACCCTTTCGCCTTATCAAATGTTCTTCGTAATTCGGTCAGGGGATCTTGGTCCCTTATGCTCTCGGACTATGTTTAAGTCGGCCGATTTTTATGTGTTTAAATATTTATTTTTCAAATACAGGGCGTGATTTTTATTGAAAAGTGCATGTATTATCTAAAATATTTGCTTTTCAACGCTATATCAAATACCTGAAGAAAATCGTTAAATATATGAATAAATATATCAGGTCACTAAAAGAAATTTTCCGATCTTTAATGTTACCCTGAATGCTGACGTTGACAAAATCAAAACAATATAACTGTAAAAAGCATGCGTACCTCATATTTTACAGTCGTGCCGCCATGTCCGGTGAAGTTGGGCAGTTCATGACCATATGTGTCAAGAATGATAGAGCCGAGAATGCAATAGGACGAGTTAAAATTGGTCGAAATCACCCGATATACCCGGCACGTGGACAATTTAAGAATATAAATATTATAATCGTAATACCAAAGTTATAATGCTCAAGACGATATCGTTTCTGTCAATGAGACTTCATCAGTTGAGCTCCAATTTAAAAGTTGTTTTGAAACGACGGAAAAGACAAACCTTGCTTGATTTCGGTATAAAATGATCATGTAAGAAAACAAACCCAAAGGTAATTAGAACATAATGTATATTAACTGCAAATAGCACGTGTTTATTGGTCACTCGGTAATCTTTGTAAAAAATTACCGAAAGTTAATTTGCAATGCTTGAAGTATGGAGGACAAAAAATAACTGATATTACAGGTTACGTTTGACAAGATTGTTGCAATTTTACATATTCATTCGTTATTCTAACCACCAGATGGTCTCTTTGGAATATATATGAGATAAAATGTTACATATATTGGGTATGTAAATTTTTTCACCTACGACAGCTCATATCACTTTAACAAAAGTCCCATTTTCGGAATGTATGTTACTCTTATGGACAATGTATTATCGATCCTGTATGTTACTACTTATATATGTTATATATTATTATGAAACTGACATTATAAATCAGTTATTCTGTCACTCCACTTGATTTCACATTTCTTAATTTGAATCGGTAAATAAAGTTTGGTCAGCCATGTTCATCCAGTCCTATGTTGTTGTTCCTTCGTACTTTTCTATTTTTAGAAATCTAAATACATTGATATTACTTTATACAGTACAATCTAAGTTAGAACTTTACCCTTTTACCCATACGTTTTTAAATGGTATTTTCTTTATTCTATTGTTTAGACCGGTCTATTGTGTTCTGTGGGGAAGAAGGGTAAGGTATGTGTCTTTAACATGGATTTTATTCGGATGCTACAGTTCGTTGATGTGGTATTGAAATATACTTTTGATACTAATATGTTGAATTCCATTCGTCACGTTTGCATACGTTGTGCAAGTTGTGTGATGGAAATTTGGTTATTCTTTTTTTGTTTTTGTTTTTAATTTTATTTATTTTACATCAATTACAAAATATGTTATATAACTCTTTTTGGCACTTATGTTGGCGTGAGGGGGTCCTTACTGTGGAAGAAAATCGGAGAGCTCGGAGAAAACTCACGTGTCCGAGCTGGGTACCACAATACCATGCCACATACTATCTTCCATGTCCAATCCAAGACTTGAACTCGAGTCGCAAATTTTGAAAAGCGGAAGCGCTAACAACTGCGCTACTCGCACACTAAAAATAAAGTAATTTTGTGACCGAGTAGTAATAATCTTAGTATAACTTTTTGAAATTTGTGATTACAAAATCTGAAACACATTTATGTTCGAACATATGTAAAATTCTTGAAAATTGAAAAAAAGAAATATGAAACATGGTTTGATTTTTTTGTCATTCTCCAGCAACCTTTTTTAACTTCTTCCTAAAATTGTTGATACATTAAAAAAACGTTGGATCTACGTGTCAATCACTGTTCTCTATATGCCTAAATGGAATGATTGGTTGATTTACAGATGCTTCATCGGAATTAAAAATAATGCTCTGTATGGGCATTGTATTTCAACGAGTGAATACAGATAATTTGCTAATAGCAATTCCCTCTCCTTAAAATTCTTTCGCATAGTTTTTTTAAAAGTGCAAGAATAATAAGCTTAGATCAAGAACTGGCGAGTCAAAGTAATACAAAAGAACATCAGCATGACTAAAACCGCTTTCTCAGGAGTTTGTAACTCTTCATACGACAACCGATAAAGTGAGAACACCAGGGGTCGCCAGCATCGCGCACACTCTCGCGAGGAGTTACAAACTCTCGCTCGCAAAAGTGTGAAATTTACAATTAACCTATTTTTTTTTAGATTTTACAGAGCTGATATGTTTTTGCCAGATATTGAAAAGTCTAGACAATGCATAAATAGGTTGATTTTTTTCCTGTCTTGTATTTCACATAAAACAAAAATCAGATTCATAAATTTACTTATTTCAGATAAATCAGATTTTGTTAGAGACATTTGTTAACAATAATTTCAAATACCACGAGCAAATGATATACGTTTTAGGTTAAAAAAAATGTTACAGCCGCCACCGTATAAATAAACAAAATTACATTATATATTCATTTTACCTGATTTAAAATAGTAATAACGAACAAATAAAATAAGAAATATAATGGAACTTTAAACAAACGCTATATATATATATATATATATTATATATATATCTATATATATATATATATATATATATATATATATATATATATATATATATATATATATATACTCTTATTGCTCAGTAAATAGGAAATCAGAGCACGTGATCAAATTCTGTTGCACAGCTTTGACTATGTTCTGTGAACCGTTGACAATAATAGCAACATGCCATAGACACTCTACTTTAAGTTGAAACCCACAGACAATAAAAATATCATAGTGCACCTGCACCCCTGGGAACAAATATTGAATCACTTTGTTCTTAAGCTCGATATCTGTGTATGTCTCGTACCGTACGCTGAATACGTAGCAATTATGCCAACCTTTCTACACAGATGTTTAAAAAAAATTCTAATCTTATCAACGTTAAAGCTATTACTTAGTGGTGTATTGTCTTAAAAGATTCATCTCGTCTGAAAATACAAAACAAAATCTGCCTATGATTCATAGAAGGCGATTGACTTACGATTATATTAATGGAAGCCACGATTTTAATCATATATGTTTTACAGTTTTAATATATATAGTACCATGCTGATTTGCTATTATATATATAACAAGAAACCGCTAAAGACGGTATGGCCGGATCGCAAAGTAAAATCTAATCAGTAAAAAGTATAATGCCCATGTGGTTGGAATTATTTTTATTAGGTTCATCTTAATTACCTGAAACCAAATGTCAAAATTTTCGTGCACTATCACTCAAGTCTTTTGTTTATAATTATAAAAATATGAAGTTTGTACATACTTCCAATGCCAGGAATTTACTTCAGCCTGAAACTTTAACCAAAATGTTGATCCCCACCCCTTTACTACTTTGATCCATCCCCAATTCAAACACATATAACTCAGTTGCACTTGTCACCGGTAACCTACTGGCCAAGTCTGTACCTCTATTCATTGCCAAGAATTTGCTTCAGCCAAAATATTGAACCCCACCCACATTACTATTTGATCCACCCCCAAAATTCAAACCCTTATAAATCAATTTTGCACATGTCACAGACACTCTAAAAGACAAATATGAAGTTGATACTACTATCCATCGCCGACCCCAATTACTACTTTGATCCACCCAAAAATTCAAACCCACATAATTTGATTGCACTTGCCACAAGTAACCTACAGACCAAGTTTTAAGTCTGTACCTCCATCCATTACCCAGAACATGCTTCTTCAACCTGAAACTTTAAGTAAAATGTTGATCCTCACCCCAATTACTACTTTGATCCACCACCAAAATTCAAACCCACATAATTCAGTTGCAGATGCCACAGGAACCCACATAATTCAAATGCACTTGCCAAAGGTAACCTACAGGCAAAGTATGTAATCTGCACCTCTATCAATTCCTGAGAATTTGCTTAAACCAAAATTTTAACCAAAATGTTGACGGACAGATGGACAGACAGACGGACATCGTCAATATATAGACGTAACTTGTTTTGCAATCCTGCCCAAAAGCAAAGATAAGTATCTTTTTACTATTATACGGATTTAGGAATACTGTTAAGTTATTTTGAACTCTACATCTATATAAAATTCGAGATCATGAAGAATTATTGTTAGAAACGATCGACTTGAAATTATTCTACGTCTTTGTACTTGTAATCACAGTATTTGAGAATTATAATCCCATCAATGCAAAATCATAACCAGCGTCAATTAAATTAATTTATATAGGATATTTTCTCTCTGTGACAGTTTTTATCTGACATACCTTCAGATTGCATTAACAAACATGTTTCAGGACATGACCACGAATGCCCAGCTTACGTAACTAAGGCTATCTATATCTATTTTCGCTGTTTTATATAATAAATCTGTTCAAGGATTGTATCAAGTCTTGCTTCCGGTACCCATTTCTTTTAGTGAAGTTTATATCTGTAAATGATTGACTGTGTTATGGAAGCCCGTTGGTGTCGCGTCAGAAATATATTTTATCTGGCAGCTCCAGATGCCATATATTTGGATTTTGAGAGAGTGTTGCCATTTCCAGGGTATATATTATGCATTTTATTCCATATCCCGATTCGTTAATAAATAAACATAGTCGCTTCATCTGTGTATGTGATGTTATTTCTGCCGAAATGTTGTTCATATGTAGATATCATATAGGTACCGTTTTACCATGTACTTACAGAGAGTTTCATCACAAAACTTTTTCAATTTTCTGTTTGAATAAATAAATTTTTTAATTTCTAATTTAGACATTAAAAATGAAAAATAGCTAATGAAACTAGATTCAATTCTTTGTTTAACAGTGAAAATTCTTTTAAAATGCAATCAGAAATGGTTTTGCAATATTCAGTTTTTGAAAATATGTGGTTTTATATAAAATTTATTTTGTACCATGTCTGTATATCATTATCGCTGTGTCAAGATACAGCTCCGCGTTTCAAACTTACATTAAACATTTAAGCAGCGGTCGTCAGTTAATTTGTCGGCCATCAGAAACAAAATATATTTTATACACGACAACCTCCGTACGTTACTTTTCACGTGAAATTATTTGACAATTAATTTTCGATGAAACCATATCGAGCAATTATTGACTTTTGATGAGGTCGACACCTTGATATATAAAAATCTCAGATACCAAAGTATAAATCAATAGGATGTCCAGGCCATAGATACAAATCCGGTAAAAATGGACAAACACGGACCTATGGAAACCAAGAGGTGGGATCAGGTGCCATGGAGGAGTAAGCATCCCCTGTCGACCGGTCACACCCGCCGTGAGTCCACAGGCAAGTCCAATGAAACACGTGAGGAGTGTATCCTCGTCACAATTGGTACAGACGTCTCAACAACCGCCAACGAAAAGGCAACTCAACATTTCACTTAGTGAAACAGAGTAGTCGCAAACAAGACTATTATACCGACCATAAAAATTTGCGGAACGTTGACATTAAACGCGGTTTTCGATATCCCTGTGTCAATAATTTGTCAGTGAGTAGTTTACCTCTGTATATGAAATCTTCATATGTTGTGCACGCCCTGGCATATCGGATCATTTGTGAAATATAAACTCCATATGCAGGTGACTGAGGGATATTACTACTTAAATGTGGAAAATTTACGATGGGAAAGCCGAAATCGTCGCGTTTATCGTATAGCTTAGTTGCTAATTTCCCGTCTGTGTTTATATTAAGTTGTGTACTTGATTCTGTTGTATCTTTAATTTCTAGTTCGCTGGGATATATCGCATTGACATATGTATGAAAATTGTCATTATTAATTGACAAAACGTCGTCGATATATCTAAATGTCAAATTAAAAGGTAACCGCTAACTTTTTCTTCTTTTGATTCAGCAGTTTCTGAATGAAGTCTGCTTCGTATGAATAAAGGAACAGGTCGGCCAATAAAGGAGCACAATTGGTTCCCATAGGAATGCCGACAGTTTGTTGAAAGACCACGTCTCCGAACATTACAAATATATTGTCTATTAGAAATTCCAGCATGTTTTTTATATCAACTTCAGTATACTTATGTGTAGAATCAGAGTGGTGTTTGACGAAATAAGTATCCTGGTAGCCAATCACTAGATATTTAAATTTTCGGGTACCACCTTTAGTGAAAAAGCAGTTGTCTATGATGCTAAAAGTCTTTCTTTTAATTTTTTATGTGGAATAGTAGTGTAAAGAGTTGAGAAATCATAAGTTTTGATACTGTGAATTCGAGAAAAATTGTGTGCCTTTAAATTTTCTAAAAGCTGTTTAGAATTTTTAAGTATCCACATCTGATTTACACCGCTTCTGGAATAAGCAACTGTACAGTATTTTTTAAGTTTCTCCTTAACAGCTGTCAATATCTTGGTAAGGAGTAGTAAAGATAAAGGTTTGGTAGAACATTTGCTGGATCCTGCTATGTATCTTTGCTTATATAGGTTTTTATGAAGTTTAGGTATCCAGTATAAATGTGGTAGCTCGAAATCGGTCTCCGTTGTAGGTATATCAAATGAGTGTAATACGGACACGTGATTTTGAAGGATCTCGTCCTTTGAAAGTGAGCTACGTGTGTATGTAGGATTTCCAGAATTCGTATTAAACCCAGGTTCTTCTAATAAACAAATATAGTAATGTGCCTTACAAATAAAAACTATATTATTTGAGGCTTTGTCTGCTGGTACCAGTACATATTGGTCATGTAACTTATCCAGTTCAGTTACTACTTCTGGATCATTAAATACAGAGGAATAACGTGTTTTCATAGTCCCTTTAAGTTTTCGAATAAGAGATTTTATCAACCATCGTATGGCTTTCAGCCATTCAGACAAAGTGTCTGGTTCTACGTCTTCATGTTTGTCCCATCGTCTGGCATAATCTTCGACAGAATCCATAACTAAACTGAAATTCTGACGCCAATTAAAGGAACGGGCTTCCCGGTATTTAGGGCCCCTTAAAATAAGATTTTTGAGGCTTTCATTTTCAACAATAGAAACGTCGCCGGTAATGACATGCCCGATAGTATTGTATTTGAAAGAAGATGAAGCACATGAACATATGACAGTGTTGTGTAGAAGATGGTTGATGTCTAGGCACTGCAAAACCTGTTTGTAATTGAATAGCTTGGATGCGATGCTAGGTGTATAGCTATATGAAATGCAAGGCGTGCTCTTCAGTTTAAAATATGGTGGAATACAGGACTGAATTTTTTTGTGATTTAGAACATTGCCAATGTTTAAAGCGTCTATGCTTTTATTTGTAAATTTAAGTTTAAGGAAAAGACGTTTCTGTTTAGAACAGTCATCGTTTGTAACGCGTGCAGGCTTAAACAGCCTGTGATAAGCGATGTCCATTATAATGGAGTTCAGTATGTATTCTGGGGTTGAAGAATCCGTGTAGGGGATCATTCTTGCCTCTTGAAAAAGTTTATTGAGATTTGTAAAAGGAAAAGAATAAAGTTTGCTGCGGATGTGATGAAGACCCAATTTTTTGTTAACGTAAGGTAAAAGAGATGAAAAAGTGACATCATGTATGTAGGGTCGGTTGTATGAACGATGTCCGTGACTTCGTTTACGTCTTACGTTAGAATTAAAAAGTTCCATCACATTAACACTATTACACAGTGGGCTTGATAGATTGCCTACACTTTGGATATTATCGTTACATCCATAGGGATATGCAGTGCCAAGTTGTTTAATCCAAAGATATATTAACCCCAGAGAAGTGATATTCACCGGCGAATTATTATTTTTCATGAGTTCACAAATCAAAAGTCAATAATTGTATAACATTACTACTATTGTAAACGAGAACTCACACTGCATGGTGCGAGGACATTCACATGGTGTGCATATTCTGAAAATTCCTAAAAAATCTGCATTAAACATGAGAAAGAAACATTACATTTTATGAATGCATATCATCGGATGTTTTGAAACCAAAAATGATAATTTACTGATTTTTGTTAAATTTGAGTCACAATACCTTTAATATGTTTCAATAAATCTACCAAAACTATCAATATAGACCAAAGATTTCTTTTGATATACATGTATTTACATCAGATATTGTTGTTTATCAAATGCCGAAAGAGCTGCGATAGATCATTCACCTAAGATTTAAAGCAAAAATCAGTAAGTTTTGCTAAACACTACCGAAATTTATGTCCACAAATGTTATCTAAAACATTTCAAATTTCATAAACATCCAATGTTAATGCAACGTGCTTTTACTTCGCTTTCATTTTATTGTCTATTTTAAATAAGATATCTTAATGCAAAGTTATACAATCTGTCAATGACTGTTTTCGTGCGAACGAATTTCGAATGTCACTTTAATAGTAAGAGGTTTCTCTAACAAATTGTGCGTCCATCATGCTGTAAAATATTATGTCAAAAAGTTATTTCAGAATTTTGGTAAAATATTTGTATCATTTTTAATTAACGTTCTCCTTTCCAGACATAATAAGTTACTCTCAACACGCACGCACATACACACAGACACAAGACACACATACAGATATATCACAAGTAAAATCACAAATATAGATGACAATATTTAGTTTATTCGAATCCGTATATCATAAATAACGAAACAAAATTTTAACAATGTTTATCGAAGCTTGACAACATAGCCCTTTGTCAGAAATGCACAAGAAATTCCTAATTTAGCATGCAACTAGTACAGAATGATCAATGAATAATTTTATACATTTCTGTTAAACAGTTGTATGTATATCCATTTAGGCTAAACGCTACGGGTTTAAATTATTTCGATGTAATATGTAATCTAACACATAACGGATACATATGACACGAAAATGCCGAATGTGAACTCTGTCCACGGAATGATATGTATTTCAAACATTCCTTAGTATATATATATATATATATATATATATATATATATATATATATATATATATATATATATATATATATATATATATATATATATATATATATATATACACACATATATATACATATATATATCATACCCCGTATTACATTTCTGTCTACAATGCTACATGTAGTACATTTATTTCAATAATGTAGGTCAATGATGATATTAGATCATAAACGATTAAATGTCTTATCGATAACATCAAAATTGATAAACATACAGTTATTACAGCGAGTGTAATCTAGGACAATAAATGTATTACATGCGTCTTCTTCGATTATCTTGGTCAAGCGTTTTATCGATTTTAAAAAATGGGGTTTTTGACATTATTCATTTTGGGTCTTCTCGATCATCTCTCCGTATGTATATTTTGCATATAAATTTATATAGTCTGTTAAATTTTATCTCGGAGTATACTTTGTATTACATTATCAGAA
This sequence comes from Atrina japonica, assembly GCA_030159075.1. Classification (NCBI taxonomy): domain Eukaryota; kingdom Metazoa; phylum Mollusca; class Bivalvia; order Pterioida; family Pinnidae; genus Atrina; species Atrina japonica. The sequence continues at coordinate 81,387 of BROG01000178.1, forward strand.
TTGATATTTTTTCGAATATTTGTACATTAAAATACTTTATATTACATCTATATCTAGACCAACGCGTATTTGTCATATGTAAAATTACTTTAGGGGTATTTTGCATCATCGAACAAAACAGATATCAATGACTGGAAAGACTTTTTCATTTCTTTTGGTTAATATAAAAAGATTACTATCATTGCAATTAATGTAAAAGGAAATACAATGACAAAATATAAAATAAAGTGTTCCATAGTTCATAAACATAAACATTCCCATTACTTGGCTTTGAACAAACACATTAACCTATTTTAAAATCAGAGATCGAATTATAATTGGACTGATCTCACTACAATCTGGGATATTTCCTATTACACCAATAGTCTCAATGAGTTTACATTGTAACAAAATATATTGAGAACTTATATCATGATTAGCTTTGAAATTCTATTCATATATTACTGTATACCTGGTAATTTTCGTCATCGTTTATTCTTCGCCATTTTTGTACTAAGATAAGGGCAAATTTAAAATGAAAGTGAAATTTTTACGCTTAATAATTTTATCACGCACATACATGCCATCCATGAGACTATGGTAATTTGGGGCGAATTTAAGACGGTGTGAATATGTTTTCTGTAGTAAAATGGCGAAAATAATCAAGGGCGAAAATTTCCAGGTATGTACTGTTCTTGTCTTTACAATGAAATATCTTAAAACTCCATTTCAGTAATATTTTACACACAAAGTTTGGGATAAAACATTTGTATTGATGCATAGGCAGAAAAGATGGCGCAGGTGTATACATGATATCAATTTCTACTACACGTGATCCACAGCCATTATACATGTAACGCCATAACGACATTAGGAACGAACATAGAGATAGATGGATACCAAGAATAATGGTCCGTTTCTTCTAAGTGGATGTGGCATTGGAAACTACGTAACATTACAACTGGTCTAACATGAACATTAAACGACGGAAAGTCAAGAATATGTTTTAAAGTAGTTTCCATACCCCGTTGGCAGACTGGTGATACAACAGCCGAACAAATATTGAGCATTATCCATATACTGCCCAGATTACATGTTCTACACAAAAAGTAGTAGTAGAAAAAAAAACAAAAAACAACAACAGAACATGTGTGAGACAGAAGGAGACATACTCTGGTCACAGATAGGAAACTTATAGACTCTACAAACCCCATGTAAACCTATGTAAAGGCGATAAGAGGTATTCTACAAAGCTTCAAATATCATGCCGTCTCATTTGTACCGTCCGTGACATGTAGACAAGCATGGCTATTTGGCAAGTTTGAACGTCTTAATTTGTCTTCTAAAGTGATAATATACTGTCAAAAACTACCCTAAACCCAGACAAGATCATAAGTTATGGACTGTGTCATTTTCTATACAGTATTTTCTTTTCTCTATAGAAAAAAAAGTATGAAAATGCTTACTTCAAAAGGACACGAATGAACATTCGATGAAACTAAGAGTTATCTTGTTGCGGGGTAAGTGAACATATGAACAAGCATGAACAAACATGTCCAACATCTATTTATTATATTTCCTTTGAAAATTGAATTCGGTTTGATAACAAAGTGTAGCTCGTATATATCATTCTGATACACTTTCGTACAAATGAATTTAACAATTCTTATTATCATTGAGATTTCATCCCTCTGAAATGAGAAAAAAATAATAATAAAAAAACCAAAAAACAATCCCACCTGGCCACAGGTCTAACATTAAACGTCTCTTATTATTTTGTTTGAATTGTATTTTAAACCATACTCTACAATATTTTAGTTATACATGATGGCATAGATGTCTCCGTTTAAAGTAAAGTAAACACAAAGAGTGAAATAGACTACCCCCAACTGTCTATATATTTATCTTACTGAATTATCTTTTCCTACATACTTAGTCCTTAGATGCAATACAAACTAAATACTGCCTAAACAACTTTATCCGTCACCAAGTTTTGTAGGACGATAAATATTTGATATATCCACTGTTTGCGACGTACTGTATAGTTAAGGTAATTGGATAGAATACGAAATAGCCTTATGGTCAAAGAAACGCTGGAGTGTGTACAGCTGTACATTGCATTCCTTAGTTGTGGGATTTTAATTTCAGGTGTACATGATACAATCTATATCGTTGTAAATGAGTGTGAAAAGTAAACACTTATCAATCATTTTATGAATAATGCTTAATGTATGTGTCAGTAGATCAATACATGCCTTTCTCAGGACGCTATTTCTGTGTCCGGATTCAATAATGTACAAAATCCTTCTTTGGCTTGTACATCACTTACATTTCTCAACCAACTTACAATTTGATAAGTCTTGATGTCATCGCAATAATTTTTGTACGGATTAGGTATAGCTGCCGGGATAGGGGCCACCTCCTTCGCATAACGAGAAAACATGAAGGGTGGGTTATGGGATCTGGTTACTGTTGCACCTCCAGTGGTGTTTACGGTCGTTTTACCTCTGGCCTTTCGATGACCAGGGATACCTTGCAGGAAATCTTGTTCTTGCTTTAGCTTCTTGTCCATATTTACGACACGGTAGTTTGGTTTGACGTTTGTTATTGAATCAGGAGAAGTCTTTGATCTGTCGGCCGTAATGTTTTCTTTTAAAATTTCTGCAGATTTGATAAATTTTCCACATTTTGTAAAAGCTGGGATACCATTATTGATAAGTTTGGACTCTTCGTCCGCATTATCTTCTGTTTCCTCTTTCGTACTGATATCCGGTTCCGGCGGATAACTTGAATATTGGGGATTATAAATTGGAATCGGCATGTTATCTTGCTGAAAGTCCATACGAACGAATTGATGATCAGAACCCGAGTTTCGGCGATCGTGCAAATGTACACTGCTACTAATGGACGATACAGATTTAGAAGGCGAAAATGGGGAAAAGGGACGCTCGTCTAAAGGTCCTTTGAGATCATACATATTAGATATCGTGATGGAGGACTGCTTTCTAGGGGGAGGCTTGTTTGTATTTCCACCTCTAAGCGAAACCTTTTGTATTTGTTTGTGTTGTCGAATTGGCGACGGTATCCTCGGTGTTGAAGGTTTGTTCTCTTTCTCCGGGACTTCTTTTCCATATTTCATTCCAAGCTCTGTTAAGCGACTTAGCTTATCGTCAAATTTAACTTTTTTCTCACTTTTTATGTTCTTGACAGACGTTTTTACGTTATTATTCGTAGTTTTTCTTTTCTTAAGAACACACCGTATTTTCGACACACTAAGCTTTTGAGGATTTATTTCTACAGAGTCGGAATCGTCATAGCATTTTGGTGAATTTTTCAATATACTTTTCATTTGTTTACCAGTTTTCTGCATCTCGACTTGCTGTCGTTTTTGTTGCAGTGCTGCTATATGAGGAATATCCGATTTCTTGCAAATTCCGGTTTCATCGGGAGCCAATGAAACAGATAATTCCATTACACTATTTCCAAGCAAAGCAACTGGGCCATCTATCGGAGAGATAAACACGTTATCTCCCCTTCCAATTGTAGAATAGTTCGGTTGCGCACTTTGTTTGATCATCACTATTTCTAGGATGTTGAAATCTTCTTTTGCATCTTATCTGAATAATAATAATAATAATAATAATAATAATAATAATAATAATAATAACAATAATAATAATAATAATAATAATAATAATAATAATAATAATAATAATAATAATAATAATAATAATAATAATAATAATAATAATAAAAATAATAATAATAATAATAATTATTATTATAAAAAACAAACGGCACCAAATATTTCTATTAAATCTTTACTCACTTCAATGAATAAACAGAAAATATTCTAAATCGATCACATTTTTTCTGCTATGGTCTCTATTTAAGCTGAAAGAGACATGGTGTTAATGACATCACCAAACCTCGAATGAAACCCTTGAGGATATACTTTTCTTGTATGGCAACAAAACAAAATAAAACGAATGATGTGGATACAAATTCATGCCCTATAAACCAGGCCAATGCTGTAGAATATTTATACCAGAGGGAAAACAAACTCCTCTTTCACCAGATAAAATCCTTGAAGATTAACATTCAACATTCAAAGAATTTTATTAACAAGTGTTTATGTACTTCATTCGAATATCTTTTATCAATTAGAGATCTACATACATATCCTTTTATTAAATTTAAATTTACATGTATCAATTAAAGATATGCTTTAGATATATCTCAAACACGAAAAATTATTGATGTTATTCCTTGCGGAATAACTCAATGCACGTTTTATGATAATTCTAGTTAACTACTACAGCTATAATTATTTCGCATGTAAACATGTATGTCTTATTCAGAATACTCCTAAACTCAAAGAAATTCAATTTGTAATAAAGAAATTCCACGTTTATTTTGGCGTTTATCTTTAACAATACCGTGCGCTTTATAAATGTTAAAATTACTTTTATCGGAAGCTTAAGCGTGTAGAAAATGAGCAAAGTCTTTTCACTAAAATGTTATTTACATTAAATTTATAGCATTGAACCCAGTGTCATCACGGACACTGCTTTTGAAGCGTCATAATTTTTTCCATTCAAAATCGTAAATAGAATTATACGTTTTTGGGTCCGAATACTCTATTGTGTTGCGAAATTTGTATATAAAGTTTGTGGTACAACTGCGAACTGACATTCTTTATCTGTTATTATATTGAATTTTTTTGCGGTTTTGATATCATTCTTTTGTTGTGAGTTTAGCTTCAAAAGTATCTCAACTAATATAAAAGTCAAGTTTAGATTTGATAGCAATTAATTTACATTTCAACACAAATGGAATAGGTTTCTCTGTAACAACGTTAAGCGTACGGAATATACGAGCGTACCAACACAGTGTATATATTAATCCAACACTAAGGACGGAGATGATATGTGGTAAATAAAATGAATGTACCAGTATTTAGATTAGAATATTTATCGGTGGTTAATTTCAATCATGTATCATTCTCTAGCATCTCGACCTCATATTCCTTAATCTAATCCTCCTCCACCGCCTAATTCTCCTCCTCCTCCTCCTCATATTTTATAAATATTAAGCGATAAAAATTGATTGTATATTGTCCTTGTATACGTCAGGTGCTTTTTGTATTCGTGCTTGCATTACACTTGAGAAAAAATGATAAATTAACACAATGGACAGTGGGTCTGAAAAGTCAGTAGTCGGGATTTGGACATACGTTTACACTTATTCAAAAGCTATAAACTTGCATAAAATACATTTGTCCGTTTGTATATACGAGCTTCTAATAACATGTCAAAATAAAACATTGTATCAAGAGGGTAAATATACATTAATTAAATGTTTTGACGGAAAGTAGTTCATCTCCAGTAAATAGATGGTTGAAAACCGTAGTTTTTTAAAAGATGGAAACATGTGTTTGCCGATATCGATGTAAATGCATCTTATTAGGTGAATCTGAATTCAGCTGCAAAGAGCTTTTTATCTATCTCCAAATGTGTTGGGATGAAACAATGTCACACCCAGTAGAACTCCCTCTTGTAAATTGGTTCGGTATATATATATATATCAACCTGGAGAAAATCATGGAATCAAGAAGAAAGTGAAACTTACCTTCCGTTATGCCTCCTAGGTATCATGTTACAACTACTGTAAGTCTAAGAATAAACAACTCAACATATATATTGTCACATATGAAAAGAAATCAATATTTAAAAGAAATTTAAGCGCCTCATGTTAATACCACGGAAACCAAGTATTTTCCTGTCTTTATACCTGTCTTTACTCTGAGTTACGGTTTAAAGGTAGGTAAGCAGTACCTAGCTGTTCATACGAGTGGTAAATAGATTTCTAAGACAGGACTGATAACTGACGTCTTAAGAACAGTGTTTTTCTGCAGTGCGATAAATGATCAGGGTTACCGTTGTATATCTAGTATTTATATTTATACCTAGGTATAAACGTGCGGATTTAAAAACACGTGACCAGGAATAACAATTTGCCTGAGAGAGAGAGAGAGAGAGAGAGAGAGAGAGAGAGAGAGAGAGAGAGAGAGAGAGAGAGAGAGAGAGAGAGAGAGAGAGAGAGAGAGAGAGAGAGAGCAAGCATTTTAGAGATTTATTTTTGATTAACACTGACTAGGTCTTTTACTCCTTATTTGGTAAATGATTAAATTGTAGTTAAATTGGGATGAATGATATATATATATATATATATATATATATATATATATATATTATATATATATATATATATATATATATATATATATATATATATATATATATATGTACATAGATAGTATATACAGGTAATACAAGGAGAGAGTAAACTTGAAAGGTGGCAGGTAGTTCATTTATAGATAAACATTATTTCATTATGTATTGTTAACTTATTAGAAAGTTCTTTCTTGTATGTAACTAAATAGTGAATGCAAAATAATTGATAGCAAGCAATGTGGTTAAATTTGCATTCCATACAAATAATCATAAGAATAAACAAACGCAAATCCTATCTCGTCTCCAATTTGATAAAAGTAATGTAAAGAAAGGCGCAGTCATTATACAATATTTGTTTGATAACTTTTTTAGGCTTGAAAGAGTTTAATAGTGTAATTATCACGTCTGAAAAACGCACCACACACACACACACACACACACACACACACACCATATCATACACACACACCCCACATCATATACACACACATACACACACCGTATATATATATATATATATATATATATATATATATATATATATATATATATATATATATATATATATATATATATATATATATATATATATATATATATATATATATATATATATATATAATATATGGAATGACCATAAGTTGACCACCGATATAAAAATATAATTCGACTTATATCTGTAAATGTTATATATATTTTATATCATTAACAGACATATTTGTAACACAATATAAATCTCTTCCCACCCTTTTGGTCTAATGTGGGATGCAAAATTTAAAAGACTGCATTAAATGAGTATTTTCAATAGATGTAAACATTTTGATAGATATTACATATATAATACCAAAGTTATCATTTTACAAAAAAAAAAAGATCCGAAATAAATGCTCAAGATAATATTTTCTGCCAAAAATACTTTTGAGGAGTTTGGAATTTAAATGGTACTATCTATTCGAAATATTACTTTAGTCAATGTTACAATTGTTACAATGTTGAACGCTTGAAATCGTCACTAAAGAAGTTTTATGGCCGGTACGGTGATCTTGTTAAACAATATGAAGTCCCCCTCTCAGGATAATGTCCAGGATTATGATCATATACCGTGATTCCATTTCGCCAATTATATCTAAAACTAACTGATGAAACTTTCATCGAACTTGACCTTTTCATCGAACCCGAAAGATTTCCATGTTAAATTAACGATGGGTGTACCTTGCTAACATACGACACTGGCTCCTGGTCCCATCCCATTGGGTATTCGCAAATTTTTTTGTGTTGAGATCTTTTGTAGATCTAATTTTTCGTATTCTAAATAGACTTGGAGTTTCGATTTTCCATTGGTACTTCTTCATTTTTACTTTTACTTTTAATATAAAAAATATTCAGCTGGTACAGAAATACCAGATACTGGGTTTATGTATACCCTGTCAATCTAAAACTGTACTTGTAACGACCCACTGGTTGTAAATATTATCAAAATAAAAAGTTTTGAAAAAACATGCTAAAGGGGATCATTTCAACCGGTCATAAAATTCACATAATATGTTTGATTTATGGCTGTTTGGTGCAGTATGGCTGTATCGTGATGTTTTGTCAATCATTCATATTTCTCGACACTAGTTGGTTGTATAGTAAAATATTTAATTCAAACTAGACTGCGTCATTGTTTTCATTCAGTTTCAAGTTTACCAATAAGCTGCTTTGTTTGTTAGTACAAATATAGAAATCGGAAAGAAAAGATACCGACATAATTTACAAAATGATAGAATTTTTAGATTTTTGTAATCAGAAGATAATTTTGTATATGTCGATTTGAGTAGTGACTAAACATTTGAATGTTAAAATCATTACACACGTCAAGCATTTGAAAAATATAAAGTATTGCTCTTTACGTTCGAACGATGAACGTTATGCTATATTTGTTATGGTATACGAATGGTATAAGCTGTGTTATTCTAAACATAATACCAAATTTATAATGCTCAAGATGATCGTTTCTGTCAATTAGACTTCATAGGTTGAGCTCCAATTTAAGATATTATATCCTAAAGAAAAAGTGGTATCATATAAGGCCAAATAAACTGAAAGATATTCGGCTTATTGACCATTTGGTGTCACGTGATGAAGTCTAATTGACAGAAACGATATCGTCTTGAGCATTATAACTTTGATATTATGTTTATAATATTTTGTAGTGATAAATTATATACATACACGCCTACTGGTAAGAACAAGACAAATGGCGAAGACATACAACCTACCGGTACGTATATTACATAGCTTCTTTTCCAATTAAGCCTATAGACAATTGTATGGGTTTAATATATAACATATAAGAAAAATATCCAATATGGTATCTGAATATAAACTATAAATTATAAGCTATAAATTTATCTACCTAGATACCTTTTTGACATTCTTAAATTTAAAAAAGTTATCCAGAGTCCACGACAAGTTTCTGTATATATGCATTCTACCTCTGAGTGTTATTTACCATTTCCGAATATTTTGGAATTCTGAGTGAAACTTGAAAACAACAGCAATGAAAATAATCGTTATGTCAAATTATGTACTTTACATACTTGTGGTAATGATTCAACTACCATGCCAAAAGGGAAATATCCGTACCACTGGTTTGCACTGTGCTGCTTTCTTGAATTCTGCTGTCAAATGGGAAATACTGGTACTGTACTACTTTAATTGTGCTGCCAAATAAGAAATACTGGTACTACTGGTTTGCAATGTGCTGCTTTCTTTAATTGTGCTGCCAAAAGGGAAATATTGGTACCACTGGTTTGCACTGTGCTGCTTTCTTGAATTCTGCTGTCAAATGGGAAATACTGGTCCTACTGGTTTGCATTGTACTACTTTAATTGTGCTGCCAAATAAGAAATACTGGTACTACTGGTTTGCAATGTGCTGCTTTCTTTAATTGTGCTACCAAATGAGAAATACTGGTGTTACTGGTTTGGATTGTGCTGCTTTCTTTAACTATGTTGTCCAAAGGGAAATACCTGTTCTTCTGGTTTGCATTGTGCTGCTTTCTTTAACTATGTTGTCCAAAGGGAAATACCTGTTCTTCTGGTTTGCATTGTGCTGCTTTCTTTAACTGTGTTGTCCAATGGGAAACACGGGTTCTAATGGTTTGCATTGTGCTGCTTTCTTTGCTGTCTTGCAATTATTGTGCTGCTGCCTTCCACTGTGCTGCAAACAAGAATTGTGTTATTGTCTTGCACTCGCTCTGCTACAGTTTTGATGTTTTGTTGTTGTTTTGCATTGTGCTGTAGTCTTAAATTGTGCTGCTGTGTTACATTGCATTGCATTTTTTAAATTTTATTTGGTACTCAGATAATTTTAATGTAGAGATTATGCCAGAGACGGATTGACTCACCACCATATACATGTATATAAGAATGCCGTTTTTTAAGTAGAAAAAGCACTGTTTAATTAATACTAACGATAAGGTACCAATTTTAATTAACACAAAAAAGACAATCGCAATCACAATTTGACAAAAAGTAACAAAACAATGTTGAACAACAACAGATAGATAATGACAGCCACAAGTACACATAGGAAATAACCACTCATAACAATTACAATTAGATATTATGAGTAAAATTTTAAAAATTGAATTAAATTTTATAAATCAACATTAAGCCAACTCCATTTTCGAAAAAAAATAATGTCAGGTTAAGTTTGTCATTTATTTATTTATTTTCTGATTTAGCATAATTTATTATTTATTCCTGCACCTTCAAAGGTTGGTATGCCTTTCAAAAATGATTGTTTATAAGTTTTCTTTCCGCATCAAAAGTATTAAATGTGATTTCATTATTACCTAAATTGATATCAATATTTAATCGAGTTTGTAAATATTATCTACAATATGAAAGTTGTAGATGAACAAAGGGGACTAAACAAATGCTCAAGAAGATCGTTTCTGCAACACCAGTTTTTGACATTAGTCCATAAATCAAAGGAGTAGCAACAATTGACAAACAGATGAGAAAAAGATTCTGGTAAATTATTACAGAATATAAAAAGTTTCAGATCACAGTCAAATTAAAATGAAATATGTGAGGAACGAATCCTCGTCATAATTGGTATAGTGGTCTCAACAACTGCCACCGAACAGTTAATTCAACATTTCACTTAGTGAAACAGAGTAGTCGCAAACAAAACTATTATACCAGCCGTAAAATTTCCGGAACGTTGACATCAAACGCGGTTTTTTGATATCCCTGTGTTAATAATTTGTCAGTGAGTAGTTTACTTCTGCATATGAAACGGTCATATGTTGAACACGCCCTGGCATATCTCATCATTTGTGAAATATAAACTCCATATGCGGGTTATTTTGGGATATTACTACTTAAATGTGGAAAATTTACGATGGGAAAGCCGAAATCCTCGCGTTTGTCATATAGATATGTTAATTTACCGTCTGTGTCTATAGTTAGTAAAATGTCAAAGTATGAAGTTAATTTGTATCTTTAATTTCTAGTTCGCCTGGATATATCGATTGAGATATGTATGAAAATTGATTCAGCAGTTTCTGAATGAAGTCTGCTTCGTTTGAATAAAGGAACAGCCAACAAAGGAGCACAACTGGTTCTCATAGGAATGCCGAGAGTTTGTTGAAAGACCACATCTCCGAACATTATAAATATATTATCTATCAGAAATTCCAGCATCTTTTTATACCAACTTCGGTGTATTTATGTGTAGTATCAGAGTGGTGTTTGACAAAATATGTATCATGATAACCAATCACTAGGTATTTAAATTTCCGGGTACCACTTTTAGTGACAAAACAGTTGTCTATGATGCTAAAAAGTCTCTCCTTTATTTTTTTATATATCGAGATGTCATCACCTTAATGTGAAGTGCTACAAGTTTGTACCTGTGTTATGGACTGACGCCAGTGTAGTAAGGGTTCTTTTACGTGCCACGCCTTCTGCGACATGTAATCTCGGATTTCAGTCTAATCCAAAAAAATCCCTTGAATTTCACTTTGTATGCAGAACGCTTGTAGAAGATACAGCAACTGCCATGCTAATGTCTTTGGTATGACCCTATACCGGGAGATGAACACAGAAGCTCAGTCGAGCGATCAACCTCTTGACCACCACAGGCGGTGATTTTAGTTATGTAATTGATAAAATAATGATAAAATACACAAGTTTAAGTTTTATACCCGTAGCAATCAGTTAACTCGATCAGCCATAATGCCACATTTAGATTGGTCTACATCATTGATTTACGGAAGAGTTCATTGTTTTTCGGGGATTGATGACTTAAAAAGTACCTTTATAAATAAAACATTTCAGATACCAAAGTATAAAACAATAGAATGTCCAGGACATAGATACAAATCCGGTAAAAATGGACAAACACGGACCTCTGGAAACCAAAAGGTGGGATTAGGTGCCATGGAGGAGTAAGCATCTCCTGTCGACCGGTCACACCCGGCGTGAGTCCACAGTCAAGTCTAATGAAATACCTGATGAGTGAATCCTCGTCACAATTGATACAGACGTCTCAACAACCGCCAACGAAAAGGCAACTCAACATTTCACTTAGTAAAACAGAGTAATCTCAAACAAGACTATTATACCGACCGTTTTCATTTATTTAAGCATTCATATATTGTATTCTGTTCCAAAACGTTCACACCAAGACATTTATCAAAAGTTTAAAACTTACATTGATAAGAAAAAAATTAATTGTTGATAGCAATATAAATAGTATACCTTATTTTTGGATACTAATAATGTAGATATGAAAATATAAATTGTATTGGGTAATGATTACATTTTAAAAAGCGCTACACAAACTCAAAATTAATATTGGAAAGAAGTACTTGAGTTTCAAGATATTATTCGCCAATTTTCAGAAACAGAATATTTAGATACACCATTATGGATGAACTCAAAGCTAAAAATTAATGGAAAATCGGTATTCTACAAAAAATGGTTTAATAAAGGAATATTTACTGTAAAAGACATGCTTGATCGCTTTGAAAAAATATATTCATATGAAACATTTGTTGAAATGTTTAATATTCGTGTCCCTTTTACAATTCTTTTGGGGATTAAAAATCTCCTTACAAAATTTCCAATTCTTAGAGATATTGTAGAAAAAGAAATTGGACCAAATCAACCTAAATATATTAAAATAATTTGTAAAGATAAAAGAGGTTCTAAATCAATATATGATATTTTTCTTAATAATATAGAACATAAAGTGAAAGGTGAAATAAAATGGCAGAACATATTGAATTTTGATGAGAATTTTGATAGGAAAAGAATACATAACAATGTTTTTGTAAACACAATGATACCAAACTGATATGGTTCCAGTACAGAATCGTACATAATATTCTAGTCAACGATAAATTTCTCCACAAACTTGGTATTCGAAATGATCCAAACTGCTGCCTTTTAACACAAAGATAGAAACTATAAAACACATATATTATGAGTGTCACTGTGTAAGGAGATTTTGGAATGATACAAAAGATTAGTTTAATGATAATTGTGATGAACATTTTACATTTAAACTAATAGATATACTATTTTTTTAAAACTGGTAAAAAATATAAGGCATTCAATACATGTATGATGCTGATTAAATATTATATTTATAAGAAAAGAGTTTTAACAAGGTGTTGGTGTTTGATGAAATAAAACTTCATTATGTAAGGAGGTGATCCTGGAGCAACCCAACTCTAGCACCTTCTAGTGTTATTTAATGTCTGGGTACCAATAAAAAAAATCCATTCTAAAAAGTAAAATATCGAGAATGTTCCTTAATATGAAATAGCGTTTAAACAGAAAGTGCACATATTGGGATCTTTAAAGTTAATCTCGTGTAAAAGTGTATCTATGATTTGCTCTGTATTGGAACCATTTTAAAAAATACACAATTACAAAAATGATTTCATAATAAATTGTAAACGGTGGAAAAATTAAACCTAGTACAAAAGTCATCATAGCGTTGTAAATTTCCATTTTCATTTAATGTATCAACAATATAAAAAAATCCCCTACTTATCCATTCATTATAAAATTGTGGGTTTTTTTCATTTATCAATACTACAATCATAATCTGAGTCAACTAAATTCCCAAGGTCACAGAAAGATGGGTAAAAAATATTGGTAAGGCTATTAGAGACATAATTAAGATGTGCGTTGCATTATTGAATTGTACTGATGCATTGTGCTGTGCTGCATTATTGAATTGTGCTACTATATTTCACTGTGCTGTTGTCTTTCAATCCCATGCGACCTTGCATTACGTTACTGTCTTGCTCTGTGCTACCTTCTTTAAATGTGACACTTTTTACATATATTAAATTGTGTAACATTACAATAGTGCTTTAGCATTACCTTAAATTGATTAATTAACATTGCGTAATTCAAACCACAAGATAATCATTCCCGAGGACTCTTCAGTATAAAGCAGTTATAATTACACTACTAACGTTTCTATCACCCACATTTCATCGTATGTAAATTACGTAATTAGTTATATATTTCTATTTGTAGCTCATACATATGCATTGTTTTTGTTTAATTAGACTGACGTATATATATTACTTTGATACCGAAAGAGGTTTTAATTGGTTAATTGGAAAATAACGTCATTGCTCTTGACCACTGTGTGGCGCTTTGTGATTTTATGTATAAAATAAATCACTGCATTAAAGGGACATTGACTGTGTTGTTCTTTTTGACAACTTTGATGTACAATAACAAACAAATGTATACACATACGATACTGGACCTGACCTTATTTTCAACAAAATATACAGGAATATAAGAATGTTTATGCCGTTGTATAGCTCATATATTTTAATGTAATCAATGTAAGCAGTTAAAACATTTTTTGTTTTTGGAAAACACATTTAATGTGCATACCCCATTAATCTGATATCCCATTGGTAAAAAAATCTTCACAAAGTCATGAATAATGTCTCTGTGTTACTGTCTTTCGTATATCTATTTCTACCTGCGTATATTACCCTTTGTTTTCGGTATTGCAAAATATGGATGACTGGAGATTTACATTTGCGCAATATGACAACAATATATATGTAAGTATATATAAATGTAATGAAATACAATTTTAGACTAACCTATCCTTCGGTTTGATTGCGATGAAACGCAATTGATGTTGTTATTAGATATTTGGTATATCTACTAAAAGATACATCATAAACAGGTTGATGTGAATTTAAGCATGGTCGTATACTGATCTTATGATTTCAAAATAAAAGTCTACTGTTCAAACAGGAGTTGCTTCTCCTTGCATGGAAAAACTAAAAACTAACCAGCAATCTATTTTTAGAATCGTGACAATAATTCTTTTTCTGATTATTTTTAATCACAAGGACAATTTTTGGATAAGAATTATCTTTTATCTGTCTATATTGTATATTTCAATAGCATACTCAAACTTGTAAACGTTCACAGATAACTTTCAAATATTGGATTACAGAAAGGTTACAGTAGTCTTTGAGGTACTTTAGACCCGAATATCAAATTGTTGTTTACAAGTGGAAAATTGTTAACACAATCATGCAATATTTGTTTTCTTGTTAAAGTTGATCGAGAAGGAATAAATATATCGTTCAGATCTATCTAAATGAAAAAAAAATAATTAAAAACATATATGATATAATATTTTTAAAAAACTGAAAATCTATATTTGTACATATTTAAAGAAGATTTATGACGTTAGCGTATTAATGTGAAACCGGAAGTTGAAAATATATTATGTCTTTGAATATAGGGACAAGTCATTTGGGTTTTATCTGAGGCCCAAACAGGGACAACATAAAACGTATTAACGTTGAGAATGGTTTTTATCTTAATGCTAAACAGTAATTGGATATTTGGGCTATATAACGATCAACCTGAAGGAGAATGCGTGAACTAATTTACTACTAAATCATTTTGTATTCCCATGAATAAATAAGGTAGCATCCTGTATTGCCATGATACAATGCAGGTATGTATCTACGGCTGTGAGACAGTTAAACAACATCTGTGTCGCTGCGGATCATTGATCAGGTGAATTGTACGGGCTGAAAAGTTTGTGATAAAATTCGTATCTAATTGTGTATATTCTGTATATATAAACATTTAAATAACAACACTATCTAGGACACCCGCCTACATTTTACACTTTCGTTGTGCTTTAACTTAATTGTACCTCTTATCCATACACGGAAGTTTAATATATTCTTTTGGAAATCAGTATCTACTTAGACGTTTCGGTGTCCACTTTTACTGCACATTTTATTAGCAAGCGATACTTGAATTTTCTGGAAGATATTTAATTATGAAGGACGTTTAGATGTGTCGACTTACTAAGTACGTGCACACTCTATACATACGGTAAGTTTATTATTGATCGTTTTATGTGCCCGGGTGAGAATATACCCTTATTGACGAGACTCCTGCTTGTGTCGTATTTCAATAATGATTAAAATCGTCTGATCCAGGTTCGTTCTGTTTCCGAGATTTACCTAAATTCTAAAACAGAACTGAGAATGCATTCTATGACTGATCTTTGGCACTGTTATTTGGAATTATCCAGGATTTGACATAAAAAGGGAAATAATCCTCACGGAACATTATTGAATACAGCTTGACTTGTCATCTCACATTTCTCCTCCATGATACCGATTCATTGACTCAGAAAAGCGTATCTTTACTGTACATTTTAGTCAATACATTTCTTGCTCATGTCTGAACATTGACCAATAAATTCGTAGGACTACCTCTTGCATTTCAATTTACGCCGGCTACCTTATGTACACAAAATTCCGAATACCTTATTCACTTAGGTATTGAAGTAGTCTTGAAATATTATACATGCATTTAAAAGGTTAAGAGAAATGGGAGTCACACTGATAAACAAGACGGTCATATGTCAATTTACTTAGTTATTATACAAACTGCTGTTAAAATCAACACGGTCTGAATATCTACTCCTGAAAGAACTATATGCTATTTATTGCTCTATATTTATAAAATATAGATATAATAATGACCAACATAGAACTTTAAATACCTCAGTAAATGAGTTACTTCTGGGGGGGGGGGGGTAGCGTTTTTTCCTTTGGAAACTATTGTCCAAGTAACAAAAAATCCCTGATGCTAGTAGCCTAGTACACTATGACTGTATACATACAGAGCAGCAAGTAGAATTTAAGGATAAAATCTGATAAAACATTTTCTTATTTATTTTACGGCGATTGACAAACAAATTATGGATTTTATATAAATGTATCTCGATTTCTCATATGTTGCTTAGAGGGGGTGCTAACTTTTGAAAAATAAAATCCGGAGTACCCGAAGAAATTTTTACTTGACCGAACTGGCAACCAACATATTATCCCACATATTTCTCTGCCCAATCAGAGGATCGAAGCCGGGTCGTAATCGTGTCAAGTATTATTTGCCGAAGAAGGAAGGAGAATTGCTTTGAAATTATCAGTCGCTAATTATAGAACGAATTCGAAGCCTTTATGTTTATAATATACATGTATATGTATTCTTTGTCTTGAACTATGTTACAGGAAGGTTTTACCAAGTGTTACTTAAAATGTAGATATGCATTAATACTATTATAGAAACAATTAACAAGTTAAGAAAACACTCAGAATTTTAACTTGCGTCAAGATTTTGGTACGGTTTAATTACAAACTCAGAGTGAGTATTATAATATAAGATTTGATTAAAACTTATGAAATGAACAAAATTGGTATGCTAGAGGTATTCTAAGTTAGTATACAAACTATCATGGGATATTGTAAACAGAAAACGACATAGCATTATAAAATCACTGCGATGTCGTATTTACTATTTAGCCATATGCAAAAACAAAAATGTTTCTGAGTTTTCAGATTTCTTCAGTCCTAAGAAATTTTGCATACTAGAAATTGCGAAATGCAAAATAAAAATCTTCATTTGGAATTGATTTTATACGGCTAAAATAGATATATATGTTTAAATGAAAGTGTCAAATCTCGTATAAATCTAGTATATTCTGATAAAAGAAAAAACAGATTTTGAGTACTGTAAACGCCGATATATCCGCTTGGTGTTAATTTCGCGATTTTTATATGCAAACCATATGTGTGGGTATTTTACGCGATGTGACATCTAACTGTAAGCAGTTCTGTATTAAACGATATTTCTCAGTACAACTGTTGGACTGGTATGTGTTTGGTAATTTATATGAAAACACACTTCATCGCGTATTTAGTATAAATTACCCATCGCGTAAATTTTCACATTTACAGTACTTTAAATATCTACAGAAATGTACACGGTGCAGAATTTTGCAAATTGTTTTCATTTGCAGTTTTTATTTACGACAACCTTTCCCTACCTGATTTAATTCCATTTTAACTAAGTTAAGAATTACTCACACTGACTGCTGATGGCAAAGGTAGATATACAAATACTCCTGGAGTAGATGATTTTATTTACGTGCAATTTCGCGAACGCTCTTACTTTCAAAAATGAAATTTTCGCTTTATTTTCTAACCTGATGTCTAAAGCGAAAGTAAAAGTCACAATTCAACATATTACAGTTGTTGTTATCAATACGGAAGGAAAGATACTAACATGCGTTATGTTGAAAAATAAAACAATATTTTGTGAGTAAGTGTAGGATGATAGATTGTCGAAATGAGCATTTGTAATCGCCAAAATATGATCTCGCAAAAAGTTTAGAACCGGTGTTTCTATTATTCACCCAGAAAATCTTGTATCATATATACAGAAAAATCAAGTTTGCTAAATATTTTCGAATATGATATTCAAATGATTTAGTGGAGAGAGCTTCAAAAAGTTGTGTGCTTGACCCAATGCATTAAAAGCAATAAATATGTTTAAACTAAACTAAACTAAATGATTTAGTTCAGCATTTCCATGATTAAAGCAATAAATAGAATGTCATGCAGTTATAGTACAACCTCCAAACACGGCATAATACTTTAACTTAACAATCCCTTTTGTCATATTTAGACTCACCGAAATCAGTGAATTCTATAGTAGCATTGTCTAATTACAGAAGTGATCAAGTTAAAATTTTATGCAAATTTAGTATCAGGTTTGGATTTTAATTCATACACCCCTGAGTCTTGAAAGTGAACTTTGTTTGTTTATTGTTGCTTAACGTCCCATTCAAGACTCTTTCACTTATATGTCGCTGAAGAGCTTAAAATTTTGGTCCATGCTCGGTACTTGCGGTCATTGAGCAGTGAGGGTTCTCTAACGTGCCGACACCTTCTCTGATACGAGACCTCGGTTTTTACTATCTTATCCGAAGTACAAGAAATCAGTTGGACTCGAAATCATGACCTCACTATCAGGAGTCGAGCGCGCTACCGACTGAGCCAGTTCGGCTCTCTTTTGTTGTACATATAAATGTGTTTTTGTTTTTATATTTCAATTTTGTATCACTCCACAATCAACACTTTTTCAATTATATAGAAATACCGAATTACAAAGTATCCGATCAAAGTCACTGGTCTGCAGCAAGTAAACAGATACCGACGGCGGGCGGTGTAACCTTTTGATTATCATAGGGATGATTCTGTCCACTTTTCGGTTATGACAAGCTGCACTAGAAAAACGTTTTATTCCTCACTGGATACACTCTTATGTATGTTGTCAAGTAGAACAGTAACTCTAGTCTGTTTAAGTCTAATGTAATATGCTTTATAACCTCAAATTTAAACTCATCCAGGTCAAGGATTCACAAGACTGATATGGATTTCACTATAGAGGTTAGTGAGTCCTTGATTGAAAGCGATATTCTAACCACTCGGCCGTGGAGAACCCCTGTTATTTGTATGTGTGGAAATAGATGTTTTGAATATATATATATATATATATATATATATATATATATATATATATATATATATATATATATATATATATATATATATATATATATATATATAGTTGTGACTTTTAACCACAGTCATAAATATAATTTAGATTTCAGCTTGCAATGATCTAGTGACAAATTGTTTGACACTCAACCACGTTGATTCGACTTCGTATCCAAGCAGATCTAAGAATTTTAAACAGATATAATGATCGTCTTGAGCATTTGTTTTGACCTTTTTTGTAAAACCATAACTTTGGTATTGTTAATAATATTTATAACCACTGGGTCGTTTCCACTGCTGGTGGACCGTTTGAGTTCCGGAGGGAACACATAAATCCAGTACTCTGTATTTCGGTAGCAATCGATCATTTCATACTGAAGTAATATATCGCTCAGATTACATCATTCTTATTGAAAGAAACGATCATCTTGAACATTTTTTTTAACCTTTTCGTACAAACTATAACTTTGGTATTGTTAATAATATTTATTGGAAAACACCTTTAAATATAGGTTCCTGAGAAGACTTATTGTGCTGTAAATCTAGGCAAATATATTTAACAATTAATATTTTGTTTTTACAGTTTCAGCAATCCATTTGCTAATATAAATTAAAATTACATTTGATATGGTCAAATAGTTATAGAAGGGATGAGTGACGGCTCAAGGAATAACGAAAGACTGAACAGTCCTCATGCAAATATTGGTAAGTTACAAAAGTATTGAAGAACTGCTTATCTCAATTATTTCTGTCACAATTTTTTTATTCAAACCAACAATCACTCCACTATTCTTTTCCTTTCTGCAATCGAAAATGTTCGGAAGGCCGGTGGTTTCTTCCTGTGTACACTGGTTCCCTCATCCACCATTAAAAATTATCCGTCACCATATAACTGAAACATTATTTAGTACGGTGTTAATTACAAATTCTACAATCAGGATATAAATGCAAATCAAAGGCATGGATACGTTATTTTTCTGTCACATGTGCATATTTCAACTCCCAGCAATTTAATTTAGTCTAATCTATATACCACCCCCCTACACTTTTTTTTCAGGCAACCAATTTCCCGGATGTTTGTTGTCTCTGACCTTTACGGCTATCGATACGTTTTCACCATTGCCACCGAAATTTACCAACAACCTTTATTTATAATTATCAACACCATTGCGCTGCTACTGACGACCTATATCAATGGTTATCAATATAAAAATCTTAGATAACAAAGAATTCATCTTCAGGATATCCAGGATACATAATTATACACATCTGGTGAATTTTGGACAAATGCGGACTTCACCAATATCAATACCATAAAACTACTACCGATATATGTCTTCGGTTATGAGTATGACGACACCAACACTAACAAACTTTCTTTACAATGCTCTACCTAACGACCTATGTACGGTTATCAATATGACTTCACCAATACTATCAAGTCTATAAATACATCGATGATAATGAAAAAAAACATTCATATATACATCTTTACAGTCATCAAAACAACAATGCTCTACCTAACGACCTACATACGGTTATCAATATGACTTCACCAATACTATCAAGTCTATAAATACATTGATGATAATGAAAGAAACATTCATATATACATCTTTTTTTTCAAACTACGTTGACTTTGTGGTTGTATATGTATGTAATAACATTTTCCAGGGGCCCAAGAGTTGATGAGGGTAGGAACCGCTACCTACAGTGGATTTCTTCGAAAGCGAGGCAAGTTAGAACGAATTGTAACAAGCAATGGCTTCCTTGCAGTGATATTCTCTGGAATCGCAAAATGTGAGTGTCTAAGTTCGCCTACTAGATAGGATTTAAAAATTATTGACAGAGCAAAAAATGAACGTGTTTCGTGGAGTTGTTGAATTCTTCTTGACTCCTCCATGTCACCTGATCCCACTTCTTGATATTACACAGGTGTTTAAACATGGGTGTATGTTGATTTTGATTTACAGATAACACATTTGTGTATGTTTCAAATTAAAAAGTAGTTGGTTGTCAAACAACAACAACAACCATGATATTATGTGATTTATTAGGTGTTGGATTTGTATATCAACTTACAAAGCGGTTGTTAAGTTGATATAAAGGTTGTGTAAGAATACAAAGAATAAAACCAGCCAATCAACAACAAGAGAGGGAGACAGTCATGTATATCAGTTAAAACAAAAGATTTATTTGAACTTTGATTTATTAATTATCACAGTTTACTCAAAGCATGATAAATATTAGTTTAAAGGGCATTAGCTGTGTCCCCATAATTAAATTCTTTCTTTTTTACTTTTCAGATTGATATACATTTTTTTCACAAAATACTGTAAAATCAGAAAATTTCGTGGGATTAATATTTCGTTGTTTAAAAAATAAAACCCGTTGGTACAAGAACCTTTTATTAGGTGTAATTTATGTAAAATTCCGTCATGGTTTTACTTTCATTGATAAATGAAAACAACGAAATCACAGCGAAATTTTCTAATTCTACAGTATATATGAATATACAACGTTTTGTTTTTAGAAAACAAAGATAATGTCCCGTTGATATAAAGCATATTTAACAAACAAATGTTATAATATGATTGTCTGTGAAAGTGCAATCTGATTGGTTAATCATTGGGACTAATTCATGTACCACATGATACGTTTGTGCGGGAGTATTATTTCTTGAAGCTTGAATTGCCATATTTATATATTTATTGGATTGCGAAGATGCACAAAAATCCCTATAAACACCGCTTCATTGCGGAGTCATCTAAGTGTTCCATCAAGCCTTTATCTATTTTGCTTACCAAACGTCTAACACATAATAAACAAGGTCTTCAGAAGTACTGTATAACGGCCTACTCAAGAAGCGGAGTCATTCAGATGTGGATCCTAAAGAATTCAAAGAATTGTTGGAACATTTAAAATCTCCAAATTTCAAACATATTACAAGCATCAAATCTTTTGATTTTCTTTTATCTTTACACAACAAGCCCTCATCAAAAACTCAAAAACAGATAAACATCTATTAAACAAAACTCTTTTGTATACAAAAATGGAAGTCGCAGATATAAATATTTCTTTAGGTCATGAAGAACCTTATTTAGTCAAGGAAAACTCTGATTCCAATAACAAGTACACTGAAGACGATATTTTCAAGATGCTGGGGTTTCTGGTCGACAACATCTTCGTGATTTTTGCGGGAAAAGTTTTCCAACAGATTGTCGGCATTCCAGTGGGTACCAATTGTGCACCTCTCTTGGCTGACATATTTTTGTATTCATATGAAGAGGATTTTATACAGTCTCTGCTCTCCAAAGGAAACAAACAGTTAGCATCTCGGTTCAATTTTACTTACAAGTATATCGACGATGTTCTGTCCATAAATAATTCAGAATTTCAGAATTACCTCACCCAGATGTATCCTGTTGAGCTAGACATCAACGAAACGACAGAGAGCAACACATCTGCTTCTTACCTAGATTTACTCCTGTCAATTGGAAAAGACGGTCAACTTCACACATCCCTCTATGACAAACGAGACGATTTCAATTTCCATATCACAAACTTCCCATTTCTAAGTAGTAATATTCCATCTTTTCCTGCCTTTGGCGTTTTCAGGGCATACTCTTCTTATGAATGTTTTATTCCGAGTGCTAAACGACTAGCCAATAAATTATTTACACAAGGTTACGTTGTTGAACGCTTGGACTCGTCGTTTAAGAAGTTTTATGGTCGATATGGGAATCTTGTTAAACATGATGAAGTCCCCCTTTCAGAGATATTAGATAGTATTCTGGATCACGGCCACAGACAGTGACTCCGTTTCACCAATCATGCTTTTAAGCGAACTTGACCTCATCACCAAACTTGACCGGTTTACCGAATTTGACCATTCATCGAACTAGAAATGTTTCCATGAAACATTTGCGACGGGTGTGGCATGCCAGCAGAAGACGCTGATTCCTTCTGGACACCTGGTCTAATCCCGTTTGGGATTCGTAATTGTTCTTCATGTCAAGACCATTTACACATCTAATTCATGTTGTGTTATAATGGACTTGAGTTTTGTATTTATATAAAATATCATTTTGTATTCATTTAGGGAGACAACGATTCGTCATCTTGTCGCGAGGATGTTTGTATGTATTTTTGGACGAACAGGCGTCGAGACCAATGGCCTCTGTGTCCCTCAAAGGATATATAAGGTAAACTTATCGAACACGAGTGAAACAATTTTGCACTTTTACGCACAAATAGTAAAACAGTGCGAGACAACTGCAGACAAACTCAGGACAAGCGTACATGTACATAAATCATTTATGTTAAACAGACAATAGCAATAACACTAGCAATAACGACTTAAAGTACAGTGAACAAACATTCGTTTCCCTTTACTATCCATGGGAGCCGGCCTGGCTCAGTCGGTAGCACGTTCGACTCTTGATCGTGAGATCATGAGTTCGAGTCCAGCCGGCGGCAGGTTGGTTTCCTGTCCTTCGGACGAGACAGTAAAAATCGAGGTCCCGTTTCGCAGTAGGTGTCAGCACGTTAAAGAACACTCACTGCTCAATAGCGGTAAGTGCTGAGCATAGGCCAGAATTTGAAACCCTTCACCGGCATTTGGTGACGAATCCATATGAGTGAAATATTATTATTGGGTGGGACGTTAAACTGTAACAAACAAACAATCTATGACAAATTTTATAACTTGAAATCATTCTCCTTACTTTGACCCATATGAGTGAAATATTATTATTGAGTGGGACATTAAACCATAACAAACAAACAAACTATCTATGGCAAATTTTATAACTTTAAATCATTCCCCTTACTTTGACAATTTTCTTGTAAAATTTTATTCTCGTAGAGCTTAATTTTAATTCCGTGATACTAAAATTCCGATATACAACATCTTCGTTAAACAAGTATTTACTTTGAGTAATTTATTAAGAACAAATGATCTTACAAAAATTTATCAAGCAAGAATTAATATATGTTACGTCCTAATTAATAACCAGGTTCAAATACAAATGTTATGAGGTCAATCTTTATGCAGTTTCAAATGTAATTGTTAAATTTAAGAAAATAGACTTATATTGAAGTCATTGAAATTGAATATAGAAAGTAATGGGAAAATTATGTTTGTTCATAAACTTATGGCATGACGCTGTGTAACGGACAAGGAGTATGAAGTCAAACAAAAATCCATGAATCTTTACACACACACACACACACACACACACACACACACACACACACACACACACACACACTTGTAAATAGTTCATGAATACGAAAAAACATATACAAGTATTTCTACTATCTTATGTTTATCACATGCATCATACTATATCATTGTGTCACATTCTACAACTTGTTCATGCCCTGCTGTTGCCTAAACATTTTCATTCCAGTTTAATTTTTCCAATTTTGCTAATAGAGAAGAGGACGTATTATGAGTGAAAGCCGAAATTTCAGGCTAAATAAGCGATGCTGACATACACACCATCCATGATGCAATGGTGATTCAGGTCAAATTTAAGACGGGTTGAAGTATACGTGAATACAGTCAATGTTTAACTAGGAAACAACATAATGTTTATACAAATTCTAATGCAACTATAAGAAGTAAGTCTATGGTACAATAGTAATATAGTAAGTATCATATCATGTTATATCAAATTCTGTAATTTGTGAGTGACAAATTTAGTTTCTACCATGTCAAATTGAACGATTAATTTATCTTAAAGGTATACATTGAATATTGATGGTTTGTTGTATGAATTTGAATTTTAGTGTGAAACGCTATGATCCTGATGAAAATAGTGAGATAGAAAGAAGAAGTTTCGAACTCGTTCCATCTAACGACAATCTCAAGACGTTTATTTTTGGTTGTGCGAAAGATGGTGAACGAAAGGTTTGTACATGTATTTCAATCTGCTTGTCCTTTGAGATACTTTTGAAATATAATATAATATACTAAAGAGACCCTTAATACACTTCTGAATGTTCTGTGTTCATTGTTACATACGTATTACATATCACGTGGTATGCATACGACAAATATATGTGCAGACGGCAGACGTCCAAAAATGACAGATCACAACATCTCCAATAATATCAAGTATATTTGACTGATCACAGAAATCTTATCCCTCATTAAAAACCATAGCAATGACACATATCAAAGATAGACATAAATCTATTTCAAATTCAGTCTAATGTTTTTGACAGTGACAGTTCACAGATTTCGACTGCAAATTGCAAAACGAAAGTTTGAAGATTCAAACTTCCTTCTGTAACACAATTGCAATAACGTTCAAACCAGATGTAAGTCCATTATTTCACTGCAGAATATACCTAGCAATAACATTAACAGTAGGGATCTAGACCTAACAATGTCATATTTATGACACGCCAAAATAACATTGATAAGTTAAACCTAATTTTCTTAATTAAACCTAGTTTTTCTCCAGTTAAACCTAGTTTTTCTTCGTAACCAACATTAATTGAAGACAACCCTAGTTTAACTGAGGAAAATTAGGTTTAATTGCGCCACACCTAAATCATATTAATAAGTATTATTATTATGTCGGTTGCACTTAATCCTAGTTTTTCTCAATTAAACTTACTTTTTCTCCAGTTAATGTGAGTTACAAAAAAAAAACAAAATCGTAAACAAAATTAACTGGATAAAAAACAAGGTTTAACTGAGAAAAACTAGGTTTAATCACTAATGTGATTTTGGGATGCCATACATATCTTCTACCATCAGTTCTCGCCTATACCCGACACGGCTGTACTATTCTGTGTCCCTAACCATTGCACATAACAAGTAAACTCTTAACTTCACAACAGTTACACAATTTCATAATTGAAAACCTTATCCAACTTTCCCTCGTGAGACACTGACCGAAATCAACGTATTTATTCATTTTCAAAGGAAAATCACAAGTGACACAACAAGTTATGTATGAATGATGAAAAATAATAATATGTTCCTATTCACTCAAATCTGAAGTTTTAAAAAACGACTGTATAGTCAAAATAATGAATAAAAGTTGAGCTTGAGTACTGAGTAAAGTTGGTGACTTCGGGTTCAGAAATATTTATATTTCATTAATGGTAAATATATTTTCATTTGGTTGTTTTATTCCTTTTACTCCTCAGTTTCTAGATAGTATGCTCTTTTATATTGTGAAGACGGGTCCATGTGTTCTATATATTTGAAAAAGATTAAAGGTTAGATTTTGCACTACATGTATTTCTTGTTTTATAAGATTTCATCTTTTTGGCATTTGGCTTTTATGTCGGCGAGCTTCGGTTTTATAGGATGGAAAAAACATATCTCTATTTACAGCAAATACCATTGTTTTATATCATACCTTTTGCAAAACATGCTAATGTCTGAAGTAATGTTGTGAAATATTGTATTCGTCGCCATTTTGAAAAAGTATATATCAATGTTCCCTCTAACTTAACTTAAACCAAACACTTAAGGGAAAGGTACTTAGAAAATTTTTAATTTACGTTATCTCAACTTCTCAACTACAAGTATTGCTTCCTTAATAACTCGAACATTTCGTTGACCATAAGCTATATATATATTTACTAGTTTTGATATATATATATATATATATATATATATATATATATATATATATATATATATATATATATATATATATATATATATATATATATATATATATATATATTGTGTCGATTTCCAAGTTTATTCATCCTCATTTTAGGTGTTAATTAAATGACCTAAAGTTGAACACCTACTTTTGCTTTCATTCTTGATTTAAAAACGGAAAATTACACTTGAAATACATTTTCCGTTTGTTTAAGTATAAAATTTACTTAGTGGTCATGCATCTCGTGTTATAGACCGAATATTTCCTCCTCGATAGAGACGAGTTAAATATAATTTTACCACAAAAACTATTACACATATTTATTTCTTTTGTGGATCTCCGCTGCAACTTTTAGGACGAAATGTGTCAGTTCTTGCCTTCATAAAAAATACTGGTCACAAAAATTTAACATTTAGATACTAGTATATCAATGACGATTGGTCAATTAACAATAACAAAATCCATACATATGTCACTGCGATATATTTCCACGGACTAGAAATTAAAGACACAATAGAATGAAACACACGCTTCCTGCGATATTTTACTTATTATAGATGCAGTTACAAATTAACTAAAAGGCTATGCGATATTTCAGCTTTTCAATTTTCCACATTTAAGTACTGTATTGTTGTTTAATTTCACGGGTATTAGGATGATTACGAATAGTCCTCCCGATACTTCGTAAATATAAAATGTAAGTGTAAGGTATTCTATTAACTGGTATTTAAATCCGAAAATTTTTATTTGATCACGAATACAGGAAACTAAATCCTACGCGAATAAAAGCAACTATACAGTAGTTTTATCTGGCAACCACCTGCATATTGTGTTTATATCTCACAAATGAGTCGATATGACAGGGCGTGTTCACCATATGGACATTCACATCCTCTTGATATTGATCCCACTCTTGATTTCCAGAGGTCCGTGTTTGTTTGTCCATTTTTTACCAGATTCGTATCTATACCCTGGACACCCTAAAAATTTATAATTTGGTATCTGAGATTTTTTGATATACTGATACACACTACTACGTGATAAGTTGTTGTCACAGTTATATATAGGGAATCGCCCTTGATGTCAACATTCCGTAAATGTTACAGTCGTTATAATAGTCTTGTTTCAAAATAAATGTTGTTTCCTGTTCGATAGTTGCCTGTACAGATTGTGACGTGGATTTATTCCTCGTTTATTTCATTTGAATTGAATTGAAACCGTTCTTCAGACTATGGTCCACTGATTAAAACTTTTGTTATGTAAAGGGAATTTCCAAAGAAGATACACGGATAATGAATTAATGTCATTCAAAGTGTTTTTATAATTGGCGTCAACCTTAAAACCTAAAAACCATCTTTCTATCAGAAAAAAAACCGATAGAAAAAACACAAGTCATTTTAGGAGACCAAATGCAATTTAATGTCCATTTATATATTTTGCTAGTAATTTTTCAGGATAAAAACAACATCAAAATGATAAAAACCATATCTTTGGCGCATACTTGAAAATAACCTATGAAATACTCATTTTTAGAGTGATGAAAATAAATGTTTATGTTTAACTGTTCATTTAAGTTCTAAGTTCCATATTCCCCATGTTGTTTGACCTGTGATTTTTCTGTTTTATGATCCCAAACCAATCCGTCAATGCACGCTAAACAGAGAATGGCCTAACTGACCTACTTTAAAAGGGCTTTTACCACAGTAAGTTGTTATAAAAAGTAAGAAAAACCCAGTTCAACATCCCGAAGGTACCTTTTACCATGATGTGACGTTAAGTGATACTATAACTGGTGACCATCGTGGCGAGTAGTTAGAGAGATTTGAAGCTGATTATATGGGAAAGTTTGTCCACTCACTCACGGAAGTCCAGTGACCTCTTCCTAGGTACATTGTAACCAGATTCATTTCACTATCGAGAAAAAGTGGTCACCACCATATAACTGAAAATATTTTAAGTGTTGCGCTATACATCAATAAAACAAACAATCGAAATCATTATGCATAAGATTCCGGTGTTTTCAATTTAATCCTTCATCTATTCATTTGATTCAAATCGCTTTCTGAATTTTGAAACAATTTAAACCTTCTGAAGTCCTCAATATATTGAATGCTTAAATGTATTGTATTTTGCTGTAATAGGTATGGATGCAAAAAGTAAGAGAAGAAATGTTGTTAGCCCATAATGCATCCAGTAATAGGTGAGTTCTCAAGATTACAAATAGATTATTTTAAAAGTAGTACGAAAATCTATGAAGTACATCAAAATTATAATTTATTTAATCTTCCAGTTGCATGCACTGTATATCACTTAAATTAGTGAATAATTTATCTGGTATAATCATCTTTTTAAACATTCGCGAATTTTTAAAAATATGAGCATTCAAAGGAGCAAAATACTTTATTTTCGAGAGTAGACATTTTCACGAACGATAACTGCGGTCTTGTAACTTTGGACAGCCATATGTTACTAATTCCCCGAAAATGACTGTTTTTGCAAATCTGTATTTTTTTACACATTAAGATTCATTATTGGGCCTTGCATGATAACTTCGTTTTATTTTGGAAATATACGTTTATATTGAATTCAGCTCAGATGATGAAGTCTTGTTGACAGAAACGTTGTTTTGGGTATTTATTTTTGTATTATAGGTAAAACTATAACTTTGGTATTGTTAATAATACTTGCCATTCAAAGTAAAAGGACTGTATTTATCTTTAAAAAAGATCTCTTACAAGCGGTGATAATGTATCTATTGCCTTTGTTAGATATAAAATCCATTAAATGATGAATCATTTGTCCAAATCTCTTCGTACTTGAATTTTTCTAAGAAACATTTCGATAGCAACATGGTATTGTTATTTACGGGTACATGGGTACATAAATATTGTTTCATGGCTTTATTAAACCGATTTTATTTCACCAGCAATGCCACGGACATAGACGACTATGGATTTCTAGAAAAACCACTTATTTCGAATACAGAGGGTGCACCAATTCGTTCCAAAAAACCTTTACCGAATCTTCCAGGTACAAATATGACTAGAATACATTAAGCATTAGAAATCTGGGTTGTGGATGAACATTTCTACTAACACCCTCTTCACGATCTCAGGAATGTGTATATATTGTATATATATATATGTATTATATTGTACTAATTCACAATATTCAAGAGCCGGTCCGGCTCAGTTGGTAGCGCGCTCCACTCACTCGTGAGTTCGTGAGCACGAGTCCAGCCGGTGGCAGGTTGGTTTCCTGTCCTTCGGGGATGAGACAGTAAAATTTGAGGTCCCGTTTCGCAGTAGGTGTCGGTACGTTAAAGAACCCTCATTGCTCAATGGCGGTAAGCGCCGAGTATAGGTCAAAATTTGAAGCTTTCACCGGCATTTGGTGATGTCTCCATATAAGTGAAAGAGTCTTGAGTGGGACGTTAAGCAACAATAAACAAACAAACAAAAGACAACAAAAGATCACCTGAAATTGAAACACTTTATACAGATATAACGGCATCTGCATCGACATAATTTCAAATTGATCACACATTTGATCGAGCTATCTATCTATCTGTCTATCTCTATCTATCTATCTATCTATCTATCTATTTATCTATATATTTATCTATCTATCTATCTATCTATCTATCTATCTATCTATCTATGCTTCCGTTGATTTGACAAATCGATCTCGATCTTTGTAACAATACTCTTTGATGGATAATATGCTTAGAAATCGATGTCTGTATTTGATTGGTTTATGATAACGCCAACAACTATATCAGTACTTTACTAAGTTTTGATTTGTACTAAATTTAAAATGAGTACAGAATACTCCTTTTTAATTTTGTACAAATTAAAAATCAATAAAGGACATATAGCTAATTTAAACAACACAACAAGGTATACACAATGCTTTATTTGAAACTTTTAAACACCTATGTGATTTTTAACAGATAAACATGCAATTCTTGTACCTTTTACAGGCGATGACGACGAAGACGAAGACGAAGACGAAGATGATTATGACCGTATTTCGACTGTTAGTCCTCTACCCAACAGGCCATTACCAGGTTGATTTGAGAATTTATACATATTATTGAAATTGTTTAAGGCCCATGACCGGCGATTTACGCTCAGTAAGGTTGTTAATTTTGTTCTAAATGGTAATATACTTTACAAAATGTACAAATTAGAAAAACGATGGGTACGACTCTTCCAATTGTTTTGGTTACGAGTCAGTCAACCGTAGGCATGACTTAGTCAAAACGGACACGAGTTGAGATGGACACGAATTGAGATGGGTCCGAGTTTACTAACATTCCACGAAGAAGTGAACACGTTGCCATACAGGTAGTAAACAAATATAACACACACACACACACACACACACACACACACACACACACACACACACACACACACACACACACACACACACACACACACACACACACACACACACAAACTGAAAAAGAAGAGAAATAGAATCGATAAAAAATTGTGTTGTACGTTTAGGAACAGAACTAGAGCGTTGAAATGCTCTGAGGAAGGAAATGAAGCTGAAAAACAAATTAATAATATGCCACCTTCTTTGAATTTCCCCTGAAGAAACCTCAATCTGTCTAGGCTATTTATATAACACTTCTGTTCAACCATGGAGTCTCAAACTTGTCAGAGAATACGAATACTTTCTTTTGTTTTTATCTATTTAACTTGAAAATGGTAAAAGTATATGTATAGAAATACAACATTTTTATTTAGAAAGATTAATAATTGCAAATTTTGATGAAATACTTCCCATAATTTGACGTATATTCATGTTTGATATGTTTTCCTTATCACATGCGATCGCTAATTAAGAGTGTTTGTATCACGTTGTTTTTATCATTTTCTCACTAATTGCGGTGTATATATGCACTAGTTCTGATCAGTATGTATTTAAATAGTATAATGTGTGAATCGGAGAACTTTTTGCGATATTATCAATGTTAATTTAATAATTATTATCAATATTAAGTAATAGATAACCTTGTTTGTTGATTAGCAACAGCAAATAAAGTATATATATATATATATATATATATATATATATATATATATATATATATATATATATATATATATATTAGATTCAATAAAAAGCAAGCAATTTGACTGAGAAGGGGTAGTCATGAAGCATGCAGGAGTGTATAGGGATATATACGATATTTCATGTAGTTCAATATAAGCCGGTCATGGGCCTTTTATTTATAGATTTATTGAAAAGGTTTTATAATATTCTTTTACTTGTTACTTTTAATTATATGAAAAATAAAGACGATAAAGCGTTATATAAACATCTTGGATGTTAGACAACCATACTGGACGGTCTGCAATATCTTGGTTAGAGATCAGATGCCATGGCGGAGTCCTTTCAAATGTTTTTATAAATGACACCTTATTCAAGAAAAAATGAAAAGTAATCTACGCCAAAAACAATCCTATAACGAATTAGACTTTATTTAGTTATCAGGGACATATTGGTTTACACCACTGTATCAACCCAGCGGAAATATAACATTAAATCCGCAGTAAATGAGAGAAAATCATCCTCCGTAAATTATGATTCATCGATCTTTATGAAAATGGAGAAGAAGAATATAATGAAAATGTCAAATTTGTATCAAAGAAATTATTATTAATCATATAAAATATTCCTGTATTATCTTCAAACAGTTATATGATAGTATTTCACAAATATTTTACACTTAATAATGCAATAAAATCCATCTCCCTATTTTGAAAGGTTTAAATTAGTACATAGATTATCAATGTTATGGTCCGTCGGAACGGAATTCATATGTGGGTGTGGGGGGCTACAGAAAAGGACAGACTTATTGCAGGCGACAAAAAACTATTTGTATGTGATAAAAACAATTTGAATCATGCACTGTCAAATTATTGGGGCGGAGAGGGTGACTGAAGCCACCCCCTCCCCGATGCCGACAGGCCTGAATGTTATATTAAAAATATAGATTTCATGGAATCCTATTCATTTCCTTTATCGATAGGTATTTCGTTTCAACTTACATTCACTTTGAAATCGTAAATGTCAAAGTGAGATATATGTTTTGTTATTACAAGTTCGTTTTAAAGACTAAAAACAAACAGTGTAATGGTTTTTATTTGATTTGCAGAGCTTCCAGGACAGAACGACCAACCAGCTGTTAAACCAACCAAAAGTAAACCAGCAGTAGCGAAGAAGCCTTTACTAGTATGTTTGCTGTCAGTTGGTGTGCATTTTTAAATGCTTTAGGCATTTTTGTGTGTTTGACGTCATATTGTTAATATTAGACCTTCCCCATGGGGAGAAAAAGAGCCCAAGCATATTATTTCATCCCAAAGACAAAATCAGTACAGTTTCTCTCTAGGCGGAAAAACGCCCTGGGGTAGAATTCACC
Organism: Atrina japonica; assembly: GCA_030159075.1. Classification (NCBI taxonomy): domain Eukaryota; kingdom Metazoa; phylum Mollusca; class Bivalvia; order Pterioida; family Pinnidae; genus Atrina; species Atrina japonica. Next base: position 114,606 of record BROG01000178.1, read on the forward strand.
CTCTTGTTTCCAGATTTCCAAATAGAAAATATGTGTGCATTTAAAATTTGATAGTCATAACGCAGTCTAGATATGAAAATGCCATGATATTCTTGAACGTTTGAAAAAGTCAAATATTCAGTTTTGAGGTATCCACGCTGCACTAACAGACTTTAAAATTTGTTCTGAACTATTGACATCAATTGATATCAATTTTTTTCTTGTATAAGTCCACTAAAATGGAGTAATGTTATCATTTTATATATATATATATATATATATATATATATATATATATATATATATATATATATATATATATATATATATATTTATATACAGTTGACCCCTTATAACGACCTCCGTTGTAACGCCATACCCGCATAATGCCATTATTTCTTGAAGAACGGATTTCCTCACATATAATTCCCTCGTTGTAACGCCATACCGCCATCCGCAGCCGATTCTCCGGTACAAATGGTCATTTATCTATGTTAAATCCCTCGAACATATCGCCAGACCAGATGAAAAAAAAAACAGATGTGAGTAAAACAGTTAGCCCACGGTAGCTTGTTTACTTACTTCGACTGCAAAGGGAGATACCTCGAATGTGAGTGTCATCAACTGGTATCCGGTTGTAGACCAGCTTGCGAGTGTCACGCTTCCGTGAGAGTTGGAAAAAATCAACACGTCGTGTGTTTACACAGCAATTATCACACTCAAGAAATAATTATGAGTAGATGAGATATATAAACTTAAAGCCTTTAAATTACCGGCCTGTCAAAGTGTTATTTTAAACAAAAACAATAAAAGTTTAATGATTCCGGGCTAATGCTAGAAACAGATCTAGATTTTCCGGCCGTCGAAATGTATTGCTACATACATGAATATTGGACGGTTTAATTTTGGCCATTTTAATAGGTTGGCCTAATTTTCCAAACTTAAACAAAATATCCGATAGTGAGTTGTAAACATGATATGATATACAACACGGATTACGGACATGTCAAGATGAAAAGGACCACACCTCGAAAGTAGTAAACCTCAATATATTGCCAAATCCTTGATACCACCAAAATTCAAGGAAAAAAAGGTGGCGGTACATCGGGATATATATATTATTTTCAATTATTTTAAACCAAACATTAAAGTTGATCTGTAAGTTTTTGACTTATATGGATTGATAGATTTCTAGTAATAGAACTGGAAACGGATAAATTGCTAAACCTGCATTAAGGGAAAAAAGCGTGTTTTCATTCTATTTTTCTATTTGAAATTAATACTGCAGCACCTTTTCCCTGGGGGGAAATTGGGCTTTGGATGATTCTTCCTAGGGGAAATTCTATGCTTGACCCATTTTCTGGGGGGGGGGTAGGGCCTGGGCCGGTTCTTCCGGGAGAAACTCTATGTGGCTGAAAAGTCTATGCTACAACATCAGAAAGATAATTCCCCAAATCAGCTCAGGTTCCAATGGGACTCAAATCCGCTCTGGATAGTGTTGAGAGACTCCAGGGTTTAAGGCGTGATCCTGTAGCCACCCGGCCATGGAGCCCACATTATGATATAAGGATAGATGTACGATATATCAAAGCATAACACTAAAATTATACCATTGTAAAAGAAAGACCCAAAACAAATGCCCAAGACAATAATTACTTCAGATAAGACTTCAGTTTAACTCGAATTTACAACAGTTGTATAATTTAAAAGGAGAAAGGGTATCATATAATGTCAAAAAAACTAAAATGTATTGCCAAATCTGTCTAAGTGGAACCACTGTAAAAGGAGGACTGTCCCAGCTTTTAAGGGATTTAGAATTTAAACAAGGATGCTGTCCATAAGGAAACTGTTTTATTATCTAATAATCAGCTGATGTAATAGAAATTGACTAAGACACTAAACTGCCGAATTTCATAAAATTTGTTTCTTTTATTGGTGCATTTCGCCACACTGAACAATTTTAATGATGGAGATATGAAACTGGTTACAATGTCCCCGGTAAGATCACCGACATCACGCAATTGAATTGGCAAACCTTCTTACGGAATCAGTGTAGGTGTCATGCGGGATTGAACTCATCAGTGCTGACCTAAGATAAGAAATTTCATGGACTATAAAGCTGGATGCTCTTATCTCTTGGTCACGGAACCTCCGACAAAATTCCTAAATAAATAATAATAATAAAAAACAAATCATGAGTAGCAAATCTACATCGGGTAGTAGGTAGAAAGGAAAAGATAATTCTAAAACTGGCGAAAAAAACATTATAGGAAACAGAGTATATTTTTATATATGCCACGCCTAATTCACATAAATAAGTGAAAACTAGGTTTTTTCCAGTAGCCCAAATGAATTGGAGAAAAACTAGGTTTAACAGGACTTAATACGAATAATATTTTACTTTAACTTAGAATAAGTTAAATTTATTTGCACCAAAACCATATTGATGAGTACTTATGTTATTTTGGTGTAGTTAAACGTAGATTTTCTAAATGAAACCGAAATTTTCTGCAGATCATTGAAATTGTGACACATAAATCACATTTATGACTAAAACCTAGTTTTTCTGGTTACCAGCATTAATTGGAGAAAAGCAAAGTTTAACTTAGAAAAAACTAGATTTATCTGGAGAAGAACTAGGTTCATTAGTATGAAATTCAGAAAAGGATGAATAATGTATAAATTATATTTACAGAAAAAACAGGTTTCAAGAGCGGATGAATATGTATTTAAAAGTTCTGATCGGGAAAAGGCTGTGCAGTAAGTGGTTAATATTTGTCGGATAATTAATTAACTCCAGGGACCGGTTTCCCTAAAGGTCTTAACTATACGTGAAAACGTAAATCTAGAGTTACGTCTAAAATGAGTTTTGCTAAAGGTCGTATCTCTCTTCCTACGTATCAATTTACGTCCGAGTCTACATCTGCTCCAAACTACCACTAATTTCATACATAACGTAGTGTAGGTTAACAATTAAGCATATGTTTACGGCCTTCTGTGAAACTGAAATTACGTTCTTGTAAATTAAATCGTAACTCCAGTTACGTCTAAAGTTACGTCTACATTTGGGGGCGATGTTACGACCTTTAGTGAAGCTGCTCACAGGTTTGTAAAAGACAAATAACTTTGGTATTAAGATAATAATATGATATAAAGAGGAGGTAATTTTAAAAAAATAGTCCTTTATTGTTTGCTAAAACATTGCTCCATTTTTGTAAATTAGTCATTAGTCCTTTTTGTCAATCATCAATTAGTCGTATTCGTTTTCATTTCTTTTAATCCTTTTTATTTTAACTTCTTTTAGTACTCTTTTTTAATTACTTTTATTCTTTTTGTTTTAATACCTATATCTGAAAACTCTTTTTTGTTTTTATTACTTATCAATCCGATTTGTTTTAATTACTCATCAGTCTTTTTTGTTTTAACTCTTTTTTAGTCCTTTTTGTTTTAATTTCTGTAAAATCTATTTTCCTTTTATTACTTACAAATCCGATTTATTTTAATTACATGTACTTATTAGTCCAACTTGTTTTAACACTTTTTAGTCCTTTTTGTTTTAATTTTATTTTAGTCCTTTTTGTTTCAACTTCTTTTAGTCCTTTTTGTTTTAATTTCTATTACTCCTTTTTGTTATAATTTCTTTTATTTCTTTATGTTTTAATTTCTTTTACTCCTTTTTGTTTTAATACATGTATTTTAAAGATCAATTCTGTTTTTATTACTTATCAATCCGATTTGTTTTAATTACTCATTAGTCCTTTTTATTTTCACTCTTTTTCAGTCCTTTTTGTTTTAGTTTCTTTAAAATCTATTTATTAATAAATCCGATTTATTTTAATTACATGTACTTATTAGTCCTTTTTGTTTTAACTTCTTTTAGTCCTTTTTGTTTTTATTCTGTTTTGGTCCTTTTTGTTTTAACTTTTTTTTTACTAATTTTTATTTTAATTTCTTTTATTCCCGCCCTTTATGTTTTAATTTCTTTTAGTCCTTTTTGTTTTAAATTCATTTAGTCTTATATGTTTTAATTTCCTTTAGTCCTTTTTGTTTTAACTTATTTTACTCCTTTTTGTTTTCATTTTTTAGTCCTTTTTATTTTAATATCTTTTAGTCCTTTTTGTTTTAATTACTTTTATTCTATTTTGTTTTAATACATATATCTTAAAATTCATTTTGTTTTTATTACTTATCAATCCGATTTGTTTTAATTACGTATCAGTCATTTGTTTTAACTCATTTTTAGTCCTTTTTGTTTTACTTTTTTAAAAATCTTTTTTGCTTTTATTGCTTATTAATCCTTTTAATTTCAATTTTAATTTACTCAGTCTTAATTGTTTTAACTTTGTTTTAATTACTTATTAGTATTTATCGTTTTCACATCTTTTAAGTTATTTTTGTTTTATTTACTTTTAATGACTCATTACGTATTTTTATTTTAATCAAATATTAGTCTTCTTTCTTTAATTGCCATACCTGGACACCTGGACACCTAGGCATAATTGACTATTTATAGAATAAACCTTTCAGTACGGACTTTGATTTAGATTAGTATCAGATGGAATGATTAATTTTTTCTTTTATCTTTTATCACAGAATTTTAATATCAAAACCAGAGGGGACATTTTTGGTGCGAGATGGACGAACTGATAACAGCAAAGTGAGTTGAATAAATAGATTTAAAAAAAATACAAAATAACAGACTGCATATTGTTTAAGAGGACAAAATATTCTGAATTATTTATGGTCAGGTAAACTGGTATATTTATCAAACAAACGAATCGGTTTCAACTTTGTTTTCAGATATGACAATGCAAACTTAATATATTAATAAAATTATTATTCAAAACAAGCTATATGAAGTTTGTTTTATGATATATAAACTTACAATCAGAAAAAAGCTATTTGAAACTACCTAAAATTAGAACGTAACTTTTGAAAACTTATTGTCAGAAGCGACCATCTTGATTTTTGAATTGGTCTTTTTACAAGAAACTTGATTTTATATTTGTATTCGTGTATTCAAAGTTACAACGTTTTTTCTCAGCTGCTTTCTTTATCATAACGAAACTAAATTATGGTGCCGTGATATGGATACTTATTTCTCGTTTTACTGACCCTGAATACTATGGTCACTTGCTCCTAAAGATAAAAATATAAAAATGGAATTCTACTATCCATCTTCAGGTCCTGTCGGTACAAACTGATGAAGGTGTGAAGGAATACAAGGTATTTACAGAGGTGAGTAGAAAGTGAGTGATGAATTAAAAAAAATCATTATTGATAATGGATATGCTGCAAACGTGAGTAGAAAGTGAGCGATGAAGGATAAAATTCAATATTAGTATTCGATATAACAAAAATGTGAGTAGAAAGTAGGTGATGAAGGATAAAATTAAGTATTGATATTCGATATACCAAAGAGGTGAGTAAATAGTAAGTGATGTATGATAAAATTTTATATTGATATTCGATATATCACAGAGGTGAGTAGAGAGTGAGTGATTTATGATAAAATTTTATATTGACATTCCATATATCACAGAGGTGAGTAGATAGTGAGATGCATGATAAAATTCAATATTGACATTCGATATATCACAGAGGTGAGTAGATAGTGAGTGATGTATGATAAAATTCAATATTGATATTCGATATATCACAGAGGTGAATAGAGAGTGAGTGATGTATGATAAAATTCAATATTGATATTCGATATACTGCAGAGATTCTTGAGTGGGACGTTAAACAACAATATAACCAACAACCATACTGCAGAGATAAGTATACCCCAGATGAAAGTAGGTAGTGAGCGATGAATGATAAAATTCAATATTGATATTCGATATACTGCAGAGATGAGTATACCCAGAGGTAAGTAGGTAGTGAGTGATGAATTATACAATTCAATATTGATATTCGATTTGCTGCAGAGATGAGTATACTGCAGAGGTAAGTAGGTAGTGAGTGATGAATTATAAAGTTCAATATTGATATTCGATATGCTGCAAACTTGATTATTAAAAAAGTGAGAGATGAATGAAATGTCACAATAATTGTACTTGCAATAATAACACAATTACCAATAGTAGTGAAACTGGTCCATACTACTAGCAGATATTAGTGAGTCTAAAATTGATTTTAGGGAGATGAGGTAATTAATAACAATGTTAGAAAGATATGTCTTTAAATCTTACATTCATGTGAGATTAATCATGTTCATTAACTTATCCTCTCCTAAAGACATATTTGGACTGGTCTGACATTGATTTACAGAAGAATCCATTATTTTTTCAGGGCGTTGATACATTAATTTCCTATATATTTAATGTAATGTTGGTATCGTTACATCATATATTCATTTTCGTTCTAAATACTGTTACATGTATGTAACTGATTCTATGTTGATACGTAATCTTTCCTATTCACCATTATCTTTCTATGGCTATAATAAACAAAGTAAATGACTAGAAAAGTGGAAGATAAGTGAATATTTGTTTTTATTTCTTCAACAGGAGGACCACGTGAGCTTAGATAAAAATGCGAAATTCCAAACTATTGATGAGTTGTTGGAGCACTATAAAAAGGAATGTCTACCAAGACGGACATTAAGCTTGTCACGTGGTTATAGCGTAACAAGTGATTATTGAGTCATATGTACACAGGCAGTTTAACACGCAAAGTAAACATATCTGGCTTATTACTAAATACGTCTTATCGGCGATGTTTATGCTTTATGATAAAATAATAATTAGAAGTGCCTATCATGACATATTGGTACATGTTTACAAACACAAAAAGTCTAAATTAAATCATAACAGGGTGACAGGGTATGCATGAAATCATAGCAGGGTAAACTATTTACCCATACCTGTATACCCGTATTCTTAGAAAATAGACTGTATTGCTTTGGCTTTTGACAAAACCCGGATGTGCCACATTATTTCATTATTTTGATAAACCTGTACATATGATCAATATAACCTAATGAATTGTCCAGTCGTGCTAAGTCATTAAACGTTACATTGGCTGAAATCGCCAAGGAAAAATCCATTTATAAAAATACAGATTTCAAGAAAATAAAATACGGTTCTTTAAAATCATGAGCCATGGATGACTAAGCATCGCTTGTTGATTGGTCACACCCTCTGTCAGTCCGCACTCAAATTCAAATGAAATAAGTGCTATTTTATGTTTGTATTTATGTATTTAAGTACCAACAAATAAAATTGTCATCTTTTGATGCTGTATATTACAATTTTGCACTGGCATATAAACAGAAAAAATATACAGTAATTTATTTTGTTATATTTTTACAGTTTTATAAATTAGTTCAGTTTTCCAATATATAACAGTACTTGTCAATTGTACGTGTTTGTGATATATGATAACTAGCATTAATGTGTATGTCATGCGTAGATACGTTTTTACTTCCTTTATTCATCGACATTTTCCTTGAAATGTGACCATTGTTATTTTGTATATATCTGTTTGAAAATCGGACAAGTTACTCAATTTGTCTGAGGGGCTTTAATTTCCCATTGTATCTCGATAAGAAAAAGCCAAAGTGCCTTTGAATTTAAGAGCTCGTGAGATACGTGGGTATCAGACGACAACTGTCCACGACGCTTTTTTCAGCAAAATATATTTCCTAGAGAAGGTGGTTCCAGATATCCAATGAAACATGCGATAGAAAAGGGATTATTTATGAAACATCTATATAAGATAGATTGACAGTTGTATATTTTATTTTATATCATTTAATTTTAAGTATTGATGTTGAAATCGCTTTTTAAATATGTTTGTATTTTGCATATATATTTTAAGTAGTTTTGTTAATTGACAACCATGAAATAAAATATTATCCCATATTCCTGGGTTCCGTTTTTATTTTATTTTCTTTTTTCTTTAAACAATTTCTTCCAAATACTTATGCGGAAAGTGAAATTTAATTGTGTGATAAAATATCGGGTGAACGATTTATTATCACGTAAGTCAAATTAACTTTACCTCTTTATATTTATTCATGAATATAAGCATGTGAGTAAATTCATGACCGGATCGGAATCACAATATTACGGACATGCTTATGTGTTTTTATAGCTTAGAAGGAATTGAGTAGATCAGTAGTCGTAAAATGATAATAGTTTGACAGTGAATATATATAAGTAAGGTAGGCTTTGAAAAGTTACCATTTCCACTTTATTATCGTGTATATGCATTTAGGGAAATTAAAGGGGCACAAACAATGTTTTCCAAAAAGTTATTCTGGTTTTTTTTTCTGCTTAGATTGCTGTACAATAACAAATAAGAGATATACACATGCACAAATATTTCTGTATATTTTATAAAAATAAGTTCAGGTCCAGTGTTGTATGCATATAATAATGCGAATAATTGCTGAACTGAGTTTCTCAAACAATTTTCACAAAATATATAGGAATTTAAGAAGTTGTATGCCTATGTATATATCTCATTTTTGTCATTGTACATCGAACCTAGCAGTAAAACAAAAACCCACAGCTAATGCCCCTTAAATATCTAACTCCAAAATGCACATTTTTCTCTATTATCATGGACATTGCCCAGGAAGACGATGAACAAAACACTCTGTCTAAAATGGTCAAAAATTGTGTGATAATTGATTTGAAAACTTAAGGAAGATGAAAGCTGTTTTTGTCCCAGTAAACAAAGCCTCATGTAACATAACAGTTGTTTGAAGGCACATTACTGTACCCTTGTGTTACCGGTTTTCGACCTAATAGCACTTATCACTGCTCATGGTGTCCAATGCCATTTCTCTGTCATTTAAGTACTGGAATTTAAAAGGAATATCCTTTCCAGTGATTTAATGTTTCTATGTCAATTTGTCACAGGTTTCTTCTCTTTTTAAGCTTCCTATAAAATTACGATTTTCACTTGTCATCAAAATGGCCGAACCTGTTTTCTACCTAAATAAACTTTGGCCCCAAACATGAACATGAGATGATTCTAAAATATCAAAATTTGTGTTTTCAAAGATTATGGTTTGGTAAAAAAAATAATAATGTACATTTAAATAGCTTGCAGTGTCAAAAATAAGAATCTTATGGCGTTGGTGAATATTTATGTGCCTAAATTGTGAGTATTGTCGATATCTTTGACCTCTGGCTCTGGGATTCAAAAATATACACATGGATTTTTAATTTTAGATTTAGTTTTAAAATTGAGATAATAAGCTCAAACATTTTTGTTACTTTAAATACAGATTACAACAAAAATTTTCAGTAGTTCATTGAAAACAAAAATATGCCAGTCGCTAATTTTATATAAGAATCATGTTAAATTCATCGTGCTTGTTTGTAATAAGTATGACCAGTAACCCCATGAAAGTCATATGACCTGAAGATTCGGTCCGCAACGCAGACGACATAGCTGTATTCCATGCAACCCTTCAGGAATGTTTGTAAACAAACATTCAAGTATAGCATACTTATGACGTTAAAAAACATGGCTGAACAGGTATATTTTTAAAAAATTGTTACATACGTCTTTCAAATACACTTTAAAAATGTCCAAGTATACGTAGTGTGTAGATTAGTTGTTAGTCTAATTATAAAAACTGCAAAATGCGTCATAAAAACGTGTGCATGGTCAATATGGATAAAATATAAAAAGATCGAAAATAAGTGACGGTCGAAAACAAGGCATCTGACGATAATTGTCTTCAGAGGAAGTAAGGTTTTAAACTGATTCCGGTAATCCTACATACACACGTAGACGATATATAAAGGAAGAAAACATTCAGGTCATGTACCAGTAATCAGTTTTTTTAATGTACCTGCAGTATAAAGTGCAGTAAATGGACAAACACGGACCTCTGGAAACCAAGAGGTTGGATCAGGTTCCATGGAGGAGTAAGCATCCCCTGTCGACCGATCACACCCGCCGTGAGTCCAAAGTCAATTCCAATGAAATACGTGAGGAGTGTATCCTCGTCACAATTGGTACAGACGTCTCAACAACCGGCAACGAAAAGACGACTCAACATTTCACCTAGCGAAATAAGTAATCGCAAACAAGACTATTATACCGACCGTAAAATTTGCGGAACGTTGACATTAAACGCGGTTTTCGATATCCCTGTGTCAATAATTTGTCAGTGAGTAGTTTGCCTCTGTATATGAAATATTTATATGTTGTACACGCCCTGACATATCGGATCATTTGTGAAATATAAACTCCACATTCGGGTTACTGTGGGATATTACTACTTAAATGTGGAAAATTTACGATGGGAAAGCCGAAATCGTCGCGTTTGTCGTATAGCATAGTTGCTAATTTCACGTCTGTGTCTATATTAAGTAAAATGTCTAAGTATGAAGCGTGTGTGCTTGATTCTATTGTATTTTTAATTTCTAGTTCGCTGGGATATATCGCATTGTATGAAAATTGTCATTATTAATTGACAAAACGCCGTCGATATATCTAAATGTCAAATTAAAGGACATCGCTAACTTTTTATTCTTTTGATTCAGCAGTTTCTGAATGAAGTCTGCTTCGTATGAATAAAGGAACAGATCGGCCAATAAAGGAGCACAATTGGTTCCCATAGGAATGCCGACAGTTTGTTGAAAGACCACGTCTCCGAACATTACAAATATATTGTCTATTAGAAATTCCAGCATGTTTTTTATATCAACTTCAGTGTATGTGTAGAATCAGAGTGGTGTTGGACAAAATAAGTATATTGATAGCCAATCACTAGATATTTAAATTTTCACGTACCGCCTTTAGTGAAAAAAACAGTTCTCAATGATGCTAAAAAGTCTTTCTTTTAATTTTTATGTGATATAGTTGTGTAAAGAGTAGAGAAGTCATAAGTTTTGATACTGTGAATTCGAGAAAAATTGTATGCCTTAAAATTTTCTAAAAGCTGTTTAGAATATTTTAGTATCCACATCTGATTTACATTGCAACAGATACAGATTTTGAGCTACCGTATTTATGTTGAATACCAAAACTTCATAAGGATCCATCAAATGTTCCACCGAGCCTTTATTTAATAAGATAATTACAGCAGGAAAAACACCAGCAGTAGATAAGCTATGGATACAAAAAATTCCAAACAGCTTTTACAAAATTGACGACACACAATTTCTACTTTTTCAAATTCAGCAGATGAACTTCCCACTTGGACATTTTCGTTACCATAGACAGAGACAGGAAATTAACAACCATACAACAAGACAAGCGTGGTGATTTTGACATTAGTATCGTTATCTTTCCATATTCGACAGGGGCTGCTTGCTCCTCCATGGCACCTGATCCCACCTCTCTTTTTCAAGAGGTTCGTGTTTGTCCATTTTTTTTTTACCAGATTTGTACCTTTATCCTGGACATCCTAATGACTTACACTTTGTTATCTGAGATTTTTTATATTTAAGTAGTAATATCCCATTTTCCTGGTATATGTTGTTTATATACCGCAGATGATTAGATTTGCCAGAGCGTGTTCAACACGTGAACATTTTATATACAGACCCAAACTACTTACTTATAAGCTGTCAGAAGATTATCAGAAATCGCCTTTAATGATCTTTCAGCAATTACCGTGTTTCCATTACTAAAATGTGGGGTTACTTGTTGGATGATTCCGCTCGAGGCGAGGATTTATTCCTCATTTATTTCATTTCAATATGACGGCTGATATTCGGCGATTGTGACAGGTCAAAACGGGATGCTTAATCCACCATGACACCTGGTCTTACTTCTGGATATTCAGAAGTCTGTATTTGTCCAATGTTCACCAGTATTTGTATATTGCCTCCTAAACCGCATTACGATTAATTATTTGGTATTTGTGATTTCCATATATTCAGCAAAAACTGCTGACTGTTAATTAATTACCTCTTCAGACTTGACAATATCCAAATACTGGTCAAATGGAGTTCATGTGTGGTTAACTTTAATTATTATCTATACCATTATTTATATTTTAGCAATTGACAACAACATCAAATTCCTTCACTTCCATGTGTAGGTCAAATCCAGTTCACTTGCAAAAAACATTGTATTACTTATATCAATATGCAAAGCAATTAGATTAATTAACAAGGAGACAACTCTCAAGGATAAAAATATTTTATCAATTTAAAAGAAATCACCTAAAGTTCCTATTTAGATTATTTTTCAGTAGTGTGCTATGGTATACACATTTTAAAATGTCGCTGGTCCAAAAAGAAAATATGATAATGATGAGGTGATTTTTATAAATATATATGGAATAACGTTTAAACAAGAACTCCTCATAAAGCAATCCAGATTTAAGAAATCAGTGTTATTTCTATGCCTATGATCCTGCACGTAAGTGTAAAGGGGCATTAGCTGTGTTTTCGAAAAGAAAAAAATATTTTGGGATTTACTACAATAACAAATAAGAGAAAGAGACAAGCAAAGAAATTCATATATTTCCATATATTTTGCAAAAATAAGGTATGGTCTAGTGTGCTTTGCATACATAAATAGTCAGGTCTAATTAATCATTCATATATACTCAGGTATCTATGATTTTTATATTGCAATACAAAAAATCTCAGATACGAAACTATAAATCAATAGAATGTCCAGGACATAGATACAATTCCGGTAAAAATTGACAAACATGGCTCTCTGGAAACCAAGAGGTTGGATCAGGTTCCATGGAGGAGTAAGCAACCATGTCGACCGGTCACACCCGCTGTGAGTCCACAGTCAAGTCCAATAAAATACGTGAGGATTAATTCTCGTCACAATTGGTACAGACGTCTCAACAACCGCCAACGAAAAGGAAACTCAACATTTCACTTAGTGAAACAGAGTAGTCGCAAACAAGACTATTATACCAACCGTAAAATTTGCGGAACGTTAACAAATAATTGTCAAACTGAGTTTTTCAAGCAATTTAAGACTTTTTATGCTTGTGTATATCTATTTTGTTATAATTATCAATCGAAGTAATGAAAAAAAGTCAGACAAAGCTAATTCCCCTTTAATGGGATCCTGGATCCCAATTTATCGAAAGGTCGTAAGTCCTAAATCCTAAGTGTTCGTCCTAATTGTCATGATACTTGTCAATCAGCGATGTGTTTCCACGGTAGAATGGACTAAAAGTTAGGATTTAGGATTTACGACCTTCCGTAAAACGGGCCCCAGGCTGTTTGATGTATGTATAATGTAACTGTACGTTAATGATGCATTTTACTAAGCAAAATGATTATAGCTGTTGACAATTATTTGATATAAATCTTTGTGGACATTTATTGTTTGCCCTCAATTCTTTGCAGAACCGAATGAACATAACTCTTCAGTCACATGATATGTAGATGCCAGCATTGAAATTAATGATGTTATCAATGCATTTCTACATCAATGAGAGCTGAGCATGTCTTCCTTCGTGATATTCATATACTAGATATACGTCAATCATATCACATCTATATCACTTCATTATACGTCAATCATTTCACATCTATATGACTTCATTATACGTCAATCATATCACATCTATATCACTTCATTATATGTCAATCATATAACATCTATATGACTTCATTATATGTCAATCATATCACATCTATATCACTTCATTATACGTCAATCATATCACATCTATATCACTTCATTATATGTCAATCATATAACATCTATATTACTTCATTATATGTCAATCATATCACATCTATATCACTTCATTATATGTCATTCATATCACATCTATATCACTTCATGACATACTGCAGTCAGATATCCACCGTTTTGGCTTGATTTTATAACCAATACCACTATCAAACTGGATAATGATGTTTAACTAGAAATTACAAATACAATTTCATACATCAATTTACTGCTATACCATGACTAACGCTGTTTCATTTTATTTCCTTTTTGTCTAAAGAAAACTATTCTCATTACTTTTCTTCTTAACGGGTAAAACTATTTTAATATGTTACAGGCTTTTTATTAGTCATTCATTAAGCATGCATTTCGGCCACTATGACCTAATTGTTATACAGACACTTGCCACAGTGGTGTGATATTGATGTTTATGACCTAATTGTTGTACAGACACTTGTTACAGGAGTGCGATATCGGCCACTCTGAACTAATTATTATACAGATACTTGTTACAGGAGTGTGGTATTGATGTTTATGACCTAATTGTTGTACAGACACTTGTTACAGGAGTGTGATATGGCTATGACCTAATTAATGTACACTCACATGTTACAGGAATGTGATATTGATGACTCTGACCTAATTAATGTACACTCACATGTTACAGGAATGTGATATTGATGACTCTGACCTAATTAATGTACTTACACTTGTTACAGGAATGTGATATTGATGACTCTGACCTAATTAATGTACACTCACATGTTACAGGAATGTGATATTGATGACTCTGACCTAATTAATGTACACTCACATGTTACAGGAATGTGATATTGATGACTCTGACCTAATTAATGTACTTACACTTGTTACAGGAATGTGATATTGATGAATCTGACCTAATTGTTGTACAGACACTTGTTACAGGAGTGTGATATTGATGGCTCTGACCTAATTGTTATACAGACACATGTTACAGGAGTATGATATGGCTTTGCCCTAATTAATGTGCACACACATGTTACAGGAATGTGATATTGACGAACCTGACCTAATTGTTGTACAGACACATGTTACATAAGTGTGATATTGATGTATATGACTTAATTGTGGTACAGACACTTGTTACAGGAGTGTAACTGATGACTTTGACCTAAGTATTGTACAAATACTCGTTACAGGTTTGTGAATTGATTACTCCTATGTTGTAAATTTCTGTTTTATAGTTAGTGACTGCAGCTCTTTAACTTCAACATTTATATTCCAGAGATCACGTTTCTCTGACTGTGGCTATTTACTTCTCATCAAGAAATCACGTTTCAAGCCGTGGCTCTAATAATGCATATACTTAGATTAACGGAATATGCTGACTAAAGCGTTATAATGCTAAGTAGCGAAGTCCATTAAAATGGTTTAAAACATTTCAAATACCATAATATGTCTATAAATGAATACAAATACAGCACGGACAACATAAAATAGCAACTTTTAATGAGACAAATGCTGTATGGTTACATCACGTTTTCAGTGGCGCTGACAAATTATAAGATCCACCCTTGGACATTGATACCAAACATTCCTCCGCTTTTGTCGGTGCTACTGATTTGCTATTTGTTGTTTTCTTGTGTCGATTTCCATGTTTAATACACCTTTTTAAGTGTACAATATAATGACTGGAATTTACGCAGCTGGGTATTTACAAAATCACAACAAATTACATTTCTTTTATTTTGTAACAAAAAAAAAAGAAAAAAACAAAACAGCATTCGTTGAGTTGAATTGAGATTGGGGCAATATTTACAAAACTTGTTTTATTCTCAGCAATACTCTTAATTGATGGTAGAAATATAAAAAAATTCAGATACCAAAGTATAAATCAATAGAATGTCCAGGACATTCTATTGATTTATACTTTGGTATCTGAAACAAATCCAATAAAAATGGACAAACACGGACCTCTGGAAACCAAGAGGTGGGATTAGGTGCCATGGAGGAGTAAGCATCCCCGTTGACCGATAACACCCGCCGTGAGTCCACAGTCAAGTCCAATGAAACACATGAGGAGTGTATCCTCGTCACAATTGGTACAGACGTCTCAACAACCGTCAACGCCAAGGCAACTCAACATTACACTTAGTGAAACAGAGTAGTCGCAAACAAGACTATTATACCGACCGTAAAATTTGCGAAACGTTGACATTAAACGCGGTTTTCGATATCCCTGTGTCAATAATTTGTCAGTGAGTAGTTTACCTCTGTATATGAAATCTTCATATGTTGTACACACGCCCTGACATACCGGATCATTTGTGAAATATAAACTCCATATGCGGGTGACTGAGGGATATTACCACTTAAATGTGGAAAATTTACGATGGGAAAGCCGAAATCGTCGCGTTTGTCGTATAGCTTAGTTGCTAATTTCCCGTCTGTGCTTATATTAAGTACAATGTCTAAGTATGAAGTGTGTGTGCTTGATTCTGTTGTATCTTTAATTTCTAGTTCGCTGGGATAAATCGCAATGACATATGTATGAAAATTGTCATTATTAATTGACAAAACGTCGTCGATATATCTAAATGTCAAATTAAAGGACATCGCTAACTTTTTATTCTTTTGATTCAGCAGTTTCTGAATGAAGTCTGCTTCGTATGAATAAAGGAACAGATCGGCCAATAAAGGAGCACAATTGGTTCCCATAGGAATGCCGAAAGTTTGTTGAAAGGCCACGTCTCCGAACATTACAAATATATTGTCTATTAGAAATTCCAGCATGTTTTTTATATCAATTTCAGTGTATTAATGTGAAGAATCAGATTGGTAGCAATAATTATGCAGTAAAATATTAATTATCATTACTACTAAATGCACGCCAAAAGAGATAAGTTAAACGTGTAACATCTATCTTGAAAAAGTTCAACACTCAGATATTTTTCGTTTGGTAAAACTTTATGACTGTATATTGTGTGGATCAAAAGAAACAAATTTAAGGCTAAATCGTGTGCAAAGGAGAAGCAGACTTGAACCTAAACACTTTATATCCCATTTGAAATGGATTGAACATATCAGAATGACATGTATTTTGTTTACAAATCTATAACAATTCTGAGTTAATATACTTTTCATTTAATTATCACCTAGCCTTAAAGCGAAATGGTCAGGTGTCATTTCTTACCTTTGACCAATTCGTTTTTGAATTTAGTTAATGGATATCGTAAGAATTATAATGTCCCCTTTTAACACAGTTCCTATCAAACTATCAACAGTTCCCATAAAATGAATTATAAATCCGAATATAGTTTATTTGATGGCGCATAACATTTATAATTACCTGGCTCTCTATTTCATTGTATATTAAGTATTTTCACTGTTTCAATAAAAGACTTAATTAATAATTGATAATTAATAATTTACTGCATAAAAGACGGTGACCCCATCGCGCAAAAGTTCCTGAAATAGAGAAACAGGTAATAAATCACCTTCGGTCCCTGGCAATAGTTCCCTAGGCCTTTCCTGCTACCTCGGGTCAATGATTTGACTGTTCCTTAAGTACCATGAAACAATTGAATACTTTTGAAAAGTGCACGGACAGTTGTTACAAAATGAGGTCATTTGATAAAAAAAATCGATTTATTTTTTTTCCATGTCCGCAGTTTTTGTCCCGTTTTTTTCTGTATAAGAGACTTCTTTTTTGTAGATTCTGTATGTGATCCCGGTTTTGATCCCTGTAACAAGGAATTAATCACGTGTTAGACAAGATCGCTTTCTACAATTTCCTTCGATTCGTCGTATCTAAATGCTTACATGAAATCGACAGGATCCATACCATTAAACCAATGTATAAAGTTCTATTATACATGTTCCGAATATCAATTTCTTTTGTGATTAATTCATTCAATACAGGTAATATTAATGGCGTTGATCCTAGCACATATGTTATGTTACTTGAAACTACACGATCTCTCCGTGTTAATTGAAGGACCAGCTATTGTCATTGGAGGATTAATCTGTATTTTAAACTACCAAACAATTTATCAATTAACACTGTGAAAGTATTAATTCTGACCATCTGTGTTGAAATAAAATGAAATAGGTCATCGAGCTCGATTACAAATGAGAACAAAATGAAATCAATCAATCATTGCTACATTTAACCCTTATTATTAATATTACCCATAATTTTTACATTACTCTTAATTTTGCATTGAAAATGAATATTGTACAAATCTCGTCGTAATGGGATAGGTTGTTACCACTGTCATATTACTCTGAAACTAAGTCATACGACCCTTTTTTATTTATACATACGTATGACCTTTGTTTGTTTAATCATATAACGTAATAAATAAGTTTTGGTACAAACCATTTTTTCAAATGATTGAAACATGGCCTATATTGGCCGATCCCGATATTCCAATAGTGTATTGGCGAAGGAACTAAATTCTTACGTCTTGTTCAGCTATCTTGCTGTATAAAACCAGCATCGGTTATTCTATATAAGTAGTGGTCATGTTCATCTAGATTGCATACGTTTGGACAAATCTTAAAGAGAATGTTTATTTATTACAAGCTTTTTGCACGCTTTTCATGACATTTGAACTTTGTATTTTTTGTAATATATTGCCATATAGAGAATTGAAAACACGTACACTACAGTAAAATCAATGAATTCTAAGTCATACCCATTAAAATATTTGAAGGGATATGAGCTGTCGTCGTTGCAAAATTTTATATGCATATGTCTTATCTCATAGATATCCCAAAGATACCACCTTGTGGTTAGAATAACAAATGTAGGCGTACAATTGCAACAACCTTACCAAACGTAACCTGTTGTATTTGTATTTTAGTCCGCTATGTCTTTGGCCATTGCGAATTAACTTTCGGTCAATTTTACGCAGATTAACAAGTGTCGTGTCAAAGAAGCACATGCGATTTGCATATTCTATTCTTATTACTCTTTGCATTTATTTTCGTTCATCATCATTTCATACTCAAATCAGGCAATGTTGATTTTCTCCATAGTCGCAAAACATTCGTTTCTGACATTGTCCACATGCCACGTATATCGGGTGATATCGGTCCATTTTTAACTCGTTCCATCGCAGTCTCGGCTTTATCATTCTTGGCAGATATCAATTTCGGCCAATAGCAAAAGTGCAAATTAAGTGACAGCGAGAGAACTCGGGAAATGTACCATGACATATCAAAGTCGGAAAATTGAAACATATGCTATAGGTAAACCATATATTGACAATGAAACAAGAACAGACATACAGGACATACAGACAAGAAAATAATTTGATTGAAATGTACGTCCCGGCTATGGCAGGCTTTATTCGGGATTCGGGATGCAATTTAAATCTAGGGAATCATATGTATTTTGATTAAGTCGAGTGGGGCAGTCAAATTTTACAGGAAAATCATAGTAGCTTATTACTTTGTCGTTTTAACAGCTATCGTTATGTTGAACGGAAGAAAATTTCAATATACAACAGACAGCACCTACGCCAATAAAACAATTATTTCTGAAAAAATTGTTCACATGAAATTTAAAAATAAATACCTTTTCCCTCTTAACATAGGTTAGATTTGGCAGGTTACTTTACAACAAGCGTAAAAAAGAATATCTCAAAAAGATTGAACACTCGACAACTGCCGCCATTACATTACGCAAATGAAATGCATCTCTTGTACAGTAATATATGTTAGATTTTACTGTAATTGTTTAATAAAAAAAATAAAAAAATAGTCCTCCATAGTGTCTAATGATGATAAACTACATCTAAACTGGAACTGCTCAACTCCAGCGGACATCGCGGCATCATTATAAAACATAAGATACGCATAGTTTTCACAGTTAAATTGTTTTTATTTTGGCAACATTAGCATTCATTTCATGGTAACATGAAAGATTGGAAAATTTCTTTTAGTGACTTGATAATTTTATTAATATAAATGCTACAATCGCATGTAGATCAAGCGATAATAGTTTTACTCCATCGGACAGCAACGTAGATACGCCGGATAGATGATATTTTACAACGTTTAACGTTTGATAATGTATTTGAACACACATTTTATCATATTCTCGTCCATATGCTATGGAACAAAAATCATCGTTCTGACAGCTTATATCGCTTTAACAAAAATTTTAAAGAATGTTTGAGACAAAAGAACTCGTGTATCTTTTCTACTTACATATCTAGATGATCACTGATATGATATAGGTGAATAGTAAAAGGTCATATATATCACCCAAATGTTTATTTTATTTTTGAAATGGAAATAAAATAATACATCAGTTTTGGTACAATCAAGTCTTCAAATGATTGGAACATGACCTATATAGGTAAATTCCGATATGTAAATCGGTGTATCGGTGAAAAAATTGAATCGTTACGTCTAAATCAATGATCAGCTGTAGGTAACAACAAGGATATGTCAATAAGGACAAAAAATTAAGTGTCATATTTACCTAATTAATTTATTTGACGACTACAAAATAGATGTATAAACAGTTACTGACCTTGGAGTAAATATATATGTAGCTAGTTCGTACCTAGTGCTCATAACTCGCGTGTAACTATTTGGTGTGGCCGGTCAACAGAGATATTTACTTTTCCATAGCACCTGATCCCAACTCAGAAGTCCGTGTTTGTACAATATTCACCAGATTTGTATATGTATCCTGAAAATCTAAATATTTATATTTGGTATCTGATATTTTTATATTGGTACCTAGTGCTCAACTTCTCGTGATAAAATTATTCTGAGATTTTCCCTAACTACTTGTCACATATGATATCGTATCTTGACGTCACAAAAGTGGTTATTAAAAAGATAAAATGTTTTTCTTATTATGGAAATATTAGCAGGATATAATTAGAACCCTATAAGGGTATATTTTTGGAAATGTAATCAAATACGTTTCCATCGGAGTTAAGCATACATAAGAGTACGGATTTTATGTGATTTCTATGCATGACTGCCAATTATTTTAAAAGTGATTACGAATAACCCTCTATGGAAAGCTTTTATTATGCCAACGTTGAAGCTCAAGTCTCTTTGTAGAAATAGGCCTACGTTTAGACCAATTTTTACAATTTTACAATAATGATTGCAAGGAAGCAAATTATACGAATATAGTAGTAGACTAATTGCAGAAATGGGAAAAAATTCGAAATAGGTAATAAGAAATATTCTGAACACAACTATCTATCTACAGATCTTCCGACCTACATATCTATTTATTTATATATATGTTGTTAACATGGTTCCAAAGTTATGGTTTTGCAAGGAAGACCAAAATAAATGCTAAAGACGATCGTTTCAGTCAATTAACCTTTATCAGTTCAACTCTAATTTAAAATAGATGTATAATTCCGGTACAGAAAATGTTATATAGCAAACCAATGTCCATTCCCCCTTAAAAGAAACCACAATATGACACCACAGTTTCGGAGGAATTTGCTAATGGATTTTGTACAACGTTATAATCCATACGAAAAATCGCTTCAGTGAAAATAATCAACTGGAACCCAAATACCAGTTTCTCTCTCTCTCTCTCTCTCTCTCTCTCTCTCTCTCTCTCTCTCTCTCTCTCTCTCTCTCTCTCTCTCTCTCTCTCTCTGTCTCTCTGTCTCTCTCTCTCTCTCTCTCTCTCTCTCTCTCTCTCTCTCTCAATATTAAGGTTTTGTAAGAATTATGGTATATGTAATGTATTTATAAACTTACGAAACAAGATAATTGAATTGCAATATTGGAGTCGATTAAAGTAATAGAATGATAATTGTGTATCACTATTTAATAATGCTAAATGCAACCGATGGAGATAAAGTTGAGAAGATTAAATGGACTTTCACATGAAACAAATGCTGTACAGTACTATATCAATTAATGGATCTTTTGCACGATGGTATTGTCGCAATCAATTTGAGTTTACCGAAATACCAAAAGCGTGTAAGTGACCGTTGTCTGCATCAAAGTTATGAAACTAGATACTGGCCAATATTTAAGGATTGTTTTTCATTATTTTGAATGCATTGAGTATAAATGCAATGGATTTTGGAAAAAAAATTCTGCGCTGCATTTTGGTTTTCAAACAAATGAAAAACAATGCTTATATGTATATATATATATAACCATTTTCTGTGAATCTGTATTCAGGTTACAAAATTATTTATATGTATTTGGCTTTGCGGTGGGAGCTTTTCATATGACGTAACAGCTAAACAGCTGTGTGAAATGAGAAGTAGTACCCCTTTTCTGTCCGGAAATACTAAATGGAATTAAGGTTGATTTTCTTATTCTCAAATCATTTTGAAAGAAACTAGTGATATGGAAATTTTTTTTAAATAAGTGTCAGATTTGTTTTGAAGTTATTTAAAAATATTAGTCTGCTATTTAACCGGAAGGTTAAATGTGTCAGAAGAGAAATGAAAATGCAAAAATTGAGTATGCTGTGTAATGTATTTACAACAAATTTGCGTTTAAATTATGATATATTACTTATGGGATATACCATAGAAAGTTTAAGTGTAACTTTCGAGAAGGGAGGCAGCTAATATTCATTCATGACAACTGAAAGTAAACACTTTATTTGACATTCTTTTACAAATCAGCTGGGGACCATGATGACTGATTTGTACGTAAATTACGTAAGTAGGTGACCTATTTCACACGGCCTGATTTCAGACCATGTGATGACGAATTGTTTCTGATAGGAATATCCGGTGATGGCAAACAAATCGACCTGTTTATCAGAGATGCTTGACAAAGTTGAACGAGGCCTTACTCTCTTTTTTCTGTTGAAACTACGAAGCGAACTTTCATTTCTGTGCCTGTCTGTGGTTCTGGTCATATAGCGCGACATCGACCTGTAGGCTGTACAATGTGCTGCAGAGGTGGTCTCGTGTTTCCGATTTCTTTCTGTGATTTTTATTTGTTTTGTGGTAGGCCTAATGTATGGCTTTTAGGATTAAACATATAAGAAATAGACATTTGATATTCAATTTTTTATTGATTCGTTAATGTATTCTTACGCCGGAAGTGAAAAGTAAAGCGGTTAATACTCGGGGCACGCGACTGCAAATACACAGTATACAATATATTGCTCTATATACCTGCAATGAAGGGAATTGCAGGCGGTATGTAAATATATGTTTTTTGGAAAGCACAGGGGTAAGTGCAGTTGATCTTGGGATCGTATACGAAAGTATATCAGATGGCTTGCTGGCGATCAGCTTGGAAATATGGTCTTTTCCTCCGTACTGTGGTTTCCTTCCATAGTATAACATCTACATCAGAGCCAAATAGAGGACACACACACACACACACACACACACACACACACACACACACACACACACACACACACTCTCTCTCTCTCTCTCACACACAAAAAACAAAAAAAAAACCACACACACACACACACTCTCTCTCTCTCTCTCTCTCTCTGACATACACACACACACACACACACACACATACACACACACACACGCATTTGCGGAAAGTTGACATTGAAAGGGACATTAGCTTACCACAGAATATAAAAAATCTCAGACACCGAAGTATGAATCTTTAGCATGTCCAGGATATAGGTCCAAATCTGGTCAAAATGAACAAACACTGACCTCTGGAAATCAAGTGGTGCGATCAGGTGCCAAGAAGAGCAAGCATCCCCTGTCGACTCCGCCGTGAGTCTATAGTCAAATTCAAAAGAAAGACTATTTAGATTTTTTCTACTTTTACTACTTGTACTTGATGTACAATAACAAATAAGTGCTATACACTAGCATAAAAATATTATATTTCTATATTTTGTGAAAATAATGTGAAGTCCAATGTGTTATTCATATGCGAATGGTAAGGTTGAGTTAATAAATTGCAATTGAAAAGTGACAAACATTCTCAAGCAGTATTCAGAAAATATATTGGGACCTTAGAATTTTTCTACCTGTGTATATCTTTTTTTGTTATTGTGTACTTACCTTAGAATTTTTTACCTGTGTATATTTATTTTGTGTTATTGTGTACTGGTGCGGGACCTATTCTTGGACAGTGCTTAATATCGGATACTTCTCTTTGCATGTAAATGAACAAGATTTTTCCAGATATCGTCGGACTTCAAACTTAAAATGAAACATGTTACAAAAATTAGGATTAATAATTCCACTACTACATTGTAGTCGCTCATCTTTCTATCGTACTGTCCAACACAAGCCGGGAAGGAAGTGACGTCACCAGCTCATACTACTACTGTCGATAGGTCCTTTTACATCACGTTTAGGGCATTCAAGTTTTTTTTTAAATGGTCTTAATTCACCTTTTGTTTCGTATTTTCCATCAAAACTTAACAAATTCTATTACAATTAAAGGTAACTTATTGTGATACAAAATTTTTAAATAATTATATCAGTTAAACCAAAGATGTTCGGTAAAAATCTTAATTTTCGTCCGAGATTAGGTCCCGCACCAGTATCAGTCTCAGAAGTAAACAATGGGAAAACTTTTTTAATAAAACGCAACTAATGCCCCTTTAAACGTGATCTCTGATATCCTCAAACAACTTGTCAACGATTGTATACCTATGTATACGAAAGGTTCAGGTGTTGAGCACGCCCTGGCATATAGGATCAACTGCGATATATTAACTGCCTGTGCCTATTATAACAATTATTTTTATAACTCTTTTTAAATATATCTTTAACATCATCACTTGTACACTGTCAATATTGTCAAAAGTAATGATATTTTATGGATATGAACTTTATTTCGCTGATCTATATCCTTACTTGATTGAAAGATACAATCAAAACAATGTTTTGTTTTCAATTAAATTTTATGTCAGTATGTTACAGTTCACATGAGGGATTACTATAAGTCTTGCGTGTCTGAAAATTCTCTCTCTCTCTCTCTCTCTCTCTCTCTCTCTCTCTCTCTTTCTTTCTTTCTCTCCCCCTCTCTCTCTCTTTATATATATATTATATACTATATATATATATATATATATATATATATATATATATATTATATATATTATAATATATATATATATATGTGTGTGTGTGTGTATAATACTGTTGAAAATTAAAACTTTCGATGATTCTTATCGAACACGATCTTAGTAATTATAAGTTTACGGCGTATGAATACTGGTCTGTCTAGTATTGTGTCCAGTAACATGGCTTGCATGTTGTTGTTTTTTTAGGTATTTGCTATTAGCCCATTCGAGCTCAAGATTTTGTGCTGTAAGGTTGTAATAATTGCTGTTGCTTTAACATGCTTATATTTTCTCCACCGTATTCACAATCTAATATTGTAGATGGACTATATACATGTTAATGTTTCATATGTATTATATATATTATTTACTTCATGTGCATCAATTAGATTTTGTGTAATAAACATTTTTCTCTACCGTATTCACATTCTGACATTGTAGTTGGACTTGTGAACATGTGTATGTATAATATATATTATATATGTACTTCATGTGAGTAAATAATATAATTATGTAATATGTAAAATTGAAGAATCGATGATCAAAGCTCAAGTCCATTATAACACAACGAATTAGATGTGTAAATGGTCTCAGCATGAAGAACAATTGCGAATCCCAAACGGGATAAAACCAGGTGTACGGAAGGAGGCAGCGTCTTCTGCTGACATGCCACACCCGTCGCAAACGTTCCATGGAAACCTTTCTAGTCAAATTTGGTGAAAAGTTCAAGTTTGGTGATAAGGTCAAGTTCGGTGAAAAGCACGATTGGTGAAATGGAGTCACTGTCTGTGGCTGTGCTTTAGAATACTATCTAATATTTCTGTGGGGAGAGGACTTCATAATGTTTAACAAGATCCCCGTATCGACCATACAACTTCTTAAACGACGACTTCAAGCGTTCAACAACGTAAACTTGTGTAAGTAGTTTATTAGCTAGTCGTTTAGGTTTTAGAATAAAACAATCATAAGAAGAGCATGCCCTGACATAACGTATAAGTTGTGAAATGAAAACGCCATAGGCAGGAGAAGATGGAATATTACTACTTAGAAATGGGAAGTTCGTGATATGGAAATTGAAATCGTTGCGTTTGTCATAAAGGGATATGTGAAGTTGACCGTACTTTCCAATCGACAGGTATAAATCTAGGTAAGGAACAGATGTGTTGCTCTCTGTCGTCTCATTGATTTCTAGCTCAACAGGATACATCTGGCCGAGGTAATTTTGAAATTCTGAATAATTCATGGACAGAACATCGTCGATATACCTGTAAGTAAAATTGAACCGAGATGCTAACTGTTTGTTTCCTTTGCAGAACAGAGACTTTACAAATTCCGCTTCATATGAATACAAAAAGATTTCGGCCATGAGAGGTGCACCATTGATACCAATTGGAATGCCGACAATCTGCTGGAAAACTTTTCCCACAAAAAACACGAAGATGTTGTCTACTAAAAACCCCAGTATCTTGATAATATCGTCTTCAGTGTACTTGTTATTGGAATCAGAGTATTCCTACACAAAATAAGGTTCTTCATGACCTAACACTAAATATTTATATCTGCAATTTCCATTTTTGTATACAAAAGAGTTTTGTATAATAGATGTCAATCTGTTTTTTGTTTTTGAGTTTTTGATGAGGAATTGTTGTGTAAAGGGTTGAAAAATCAAAAGACTTGATGCTTGTAATATGTTTGAAGTTTGGAGATTTTAAATGTTCCAACAATTCTTTTGATCCATATCTGATTGACCCCGCTTCTTGAGTAGGCCGTTGTACAGTGCGTCTTGGAGCTATTACCCATAATAATGTTTTGTTTTCTTTTAAATAAGGTTATAGATGTTTTATGTTCGGTTGAGACGTCGAGTGTAGAACATATATATATTTATATATACGGAGACAGACAAACAAACATACATACATACAATACATACATACATACATACATACATACATACATACATACATACATACACACATACATACTTCCACACATTCACAAACACACACACATATACACTCTCATATATATATATATATATATATATATATATATATATATAATATATATATATATATTATATATATATATATATATATATCTGTGTGTGTGTGCGTGTGTGTGTGTGTTATGTTCTTCTACAAAACTTACACGTTCATGACATTTCATTGCTCTCAAAACTAATAAAAAAGAATAAATTGCTATATGGTCAAGTACAGGATTAATTGGTAAGCCAATCAGCTGATCACAACACACCCTTTACATCCATTATCATCAATCAAGCATGTTAGAAGATATATCACATTTCGCTATTGCTGATTCTAGAGATTTTAATTTCCTATTAGTAATTACTATCATAACAGAGTTTTCATTCGATTCATTATGAAGGTAAATAACTATTGGCAAGAAAATGAAATTGCATCGTACGACAAATACACGGCGTAATGAAATATCTGGAAAATATTGGAACAATACCCAGTATCCCTGGAAGGTTTCGTTGAAGGAATGAGATGATACAAATAAACAAATGGACCCTTGGGCTAAAGACAGGATGCATTTGATGATTTAATGCAATTCTTTGTTTGATGAATGAAAATAAACAGATTACGAAACCCATTTGTTAGTTTAATATTTTAAATCCAGTGGAAGGCTTTGTTCGATTGACTTATTTATATAAAAGCATTGCAAGACACGTGCGTTTCCAGGCGTTGTTGTTTGTAGGGTCAAAGTTGTAGGGTTAAATTTATGGGTTTTAAAAATTCTTTATGTAAGCATAATTACATTTGTGTAAGTCAATATTTGTAACCTCACAGTCTTTGATTTCTGTGGGAGAGTTTTATATTTAGCACGCCGTTACTGACGTCGTTACTTGTTTGATATTTTGAGACCAATTCAAGAAATTGTGTTTTTGTCTGTGGTTTTCTGTCTATCCGTCTATGTAATTTTCTGTTTATCTGACTGTCTGCATGTCTGTTAAGCCTTCTGTCTATTAAATCACAGACACATAATATTAATTTTCAGGATGTCCGGTATGAAATATTCTAACCTAATGAATATTGGACAAAAACGGACACCTGAAAATCCAGAGGTGGGATCAGGTGCGGGGAGTAAGCATCTCCTATTGCCCGGTCACACCTGCCTCGAGTTCAATCAAATTCAAATATATAAGTGAGGAATAAATTGGTACAACCGACTGAACAACCGCTATCGAACAAGTAACTCAATATTTCAATAGTGAAGTAAAGTATTCGCAAACAAGACATTACACCGACCGTAAAATATGAGGAACGTTGACATTAAACGGGAATTTTGCGACATTGTGTGATAGAACACATTTATTTTACTATGATCTAACCACAATTACTTTGTTTGAATGTTGCCTTTGAACATTCTAACGATTAATACGTAAGTATCAGTGACTTTTAAATGTGTTTGTTCGTGATTATGTATTTTTTCTTCTGTATTTGTTTGTGATTGAAATATCAAAAATTTTCAAAATATAATTCTTCAAGATGTCCAGGATACATATACATATCTGGTTAATATTGGACAATCCTGTGATGAGATCAGGGGCCATAGAGGAGTAATATAGTATTATTTTGCCTGATTTGCAAATACATTTTATAAACATAATACTAAAGCTATAGTTTTGAACAAATGATAACTAATATACAGAGAAGAACAGCATACAATTTACCCAATTCTGTCGAAATATTAAAAGGTTAACTTGATTTGATTTGATTTTTTGTTTACGCCATACTCAACAATCTTTCAGTCATATGATGGCGTCCAGTTTTTTTTGGTGGAGGAGAAATCCCGGTTACCCGGGTAAAGACCACCGACCTTCCGCAAGAAAACTGGAAAACTTTCCCACTTAATTCGAAATGACCCTAGCGGGATTCGACCCAGAGGTGAGAGGCCTTGTGATTTAAAGCGCAATGCTCTAACCACTCGGCCACGGAGACCCCGAAAGGTTAACTAAAATTTTACGTCTAGATATACGATGACCTCAAAGGCCGAGTGTTCACAGCATACTGCTTTAAATCACGAGGTCTCCGACCTATAGTCGGTGTAACGGGGGGGGGGGGTCTTACAATTGACAGGAACAGACCAGTGAGAACTAGTTAGTTCCACCAATTGTAAGGTGTCCAACCTTGGTCACATTCGCCCATGCTCTGATTTGGGTTCCTTCCCATGATTCAACAGTATTATTGTTGCAGACACGGCCATACTGAAGTGACATCAAGAGGAAGGTTGACTGCTTAAGTGCAGAAAACCCAACCGATAATCTTATTCCGGGTATATTATACCTATATTGTCTCCAACACCATCTAAAACAAGTCGATACAAGAAACCTAAAATTGTTCAATGAGGCAAAGGTCACAATTTAAACAACAACAACAACATAATAAAAAGGAAATCTAGACTCAGTCTTGGTTAATATTAATCCTATCGGTCATAGTAAAAACTCATTTCCGCAAAAACTTCCGTGGATAGTTGAAAAGATGAAAATAAACATTGTAGAAATGTTTATATAATTTATTTTCATTAAAAGATAACACAAAACAATAATATATATAATTGTATGAAAGACAAGGATACCAAGGTGATAAAAATGTTATATAAAAGTTAATATTTGCATGCATTTGACTCAATTTATCAATATTATCTTTATTTTTAGTAACGATATTAGTATTGACGTTATGTTTGGCATGGCATGGTATTAAACGTCAACAATACGTGTATCTAGTACTATAACAAGGAGTCCAATTAAAGTCAGTGCTGCAGTGCATAAAATTCCGCAAAATTAATGCGTATAGATACGTGCAGTTTACGTGTATTTTTTATAGAGTGTTACTTTAACGTGTTCTACAAATAATGCAACTCTTCCGGCATACTATCTGCATCTAGGGATATACATTGCCATTCGGTTTTTCCGGAAGTCTTTATATGTGTCGTCTGCTTTATGTGCTGTATTATTCACGTGACTTGAAATATTTGTTGACGTTTCTATACGGTTCTATACGCCAGTCACATAACAAAATACTATGATTTCATCAATAGAGCATTGCGAAAACAATTGATGTACAATTAATATGATTTGTGTTTAACTGATTCCTTAAATGGTATTCTTTTACAGGTTGTAATGTGTAGGACAAAATTAATTTTGCGTAAAGCCATCTATGCGGTAAGTATTTGATGAGTTAAACTAAACTTTACAAACCCAAAACAATATAGATGACCAAATAGTCGCTATGATTTGGTTTTATAGAAACCACAATTCATCTAAGAAATTGCCCTTTTTAACCTACAAAATTGCTTCTGAATACGACGATTCCGAGATCCAGGAATATACAGCTCACTGATCATGGACTATGAGGAAATTTAGGGCACGTCTGTCGCGGGGAATACGTAGTTAACCATGGTGGGGAAATGGAAACAAAAGAAATAAAAAGCAAGTGCTGATATGTGGTGCATTGTTGTAAATTGGATTCTAGAAAAAAATATATATAAGCCCGATAAATATCCGTGGATGAATGACATTTCATGTAAACAATAAAAATATGAACCTACAACTGAAGCGTATTTAGGTCTATAATACGCCGTCACTGAAATGATTTAAACTTTGAGTCAAACCAATAATATACACCTTGCCAACAACTGTAAGATTTAGGAAAACGTTAATGAGTTAAAATATTAATCGTAGGAACTTTTGTAGTGATCTGAACTTTAGCATTTTATTACCTGATATGAGGACCACTGTAGGTACCCGCCATTTTGTCCAAATTATGCCTTAAATTTTGCCACATGATGATAAAAGTCACAGGATAGAGAGTGGTCTGTCGAGGTATCTCGGAAACGACGTATTTGAGATGCAATTTGATCAGATGTTAAGGAAATCTGTTTTCCTAAGAATGGCTGACATCCTTGCAGTCATTCCACAATTTTATATTTTACAAGTATAGTTTTTAGCATTTTTGATTAGGGTTTTCCTTATGTATTTGAACGAATCAACACTTCATAATGCTACAGGGAGTTGCTTGGTATAACTTAGGTAATTTCCAAAATTGGACATAAGGGAATTAACAAATTTGTTCTTATCTAATATAACATTCTACTATGATATGAAGAATTAATTGTACCGGAAAACAATAATTTTTTTTTTCTTCAGAAATAAGATTTCAAGTTAGCCTTTGCTATAATCATCACACTTCCGCAACCGGTGACAACGGACATACGTCATTACAACTACTTGAAGCAAATTCTTTGCTTTTTGAGATCACAGATATTCCACACGTGGACGATGATTTTTGGGCATCTGAGGACGGCTTGATAGTTCCATTGTCGTTTATACTTTCGATACTGTTTGTATTGTTTGCATACACTCCGGGGTCAGCTGGGGTCTTTATTGTTTCTTCAGTGTCCTTGTCTGAACCTAAAGAATGTTGGATCCCGGATGAACTGACTTCTGATTGCTTTCGCAGTTTTATTACACTCTCCAATCTGTCAAAATATATCAAATATCAGTTTCATCTTTCGTCAACTGTAATAGTAGGAACATCTATTAATTTACGGTTGTTTGAAGAGTACTAGCTGCATTACAAAACTTTTGCAAATTAACATTCCCCGTTGATGAAAAATTAGCAACTTGTCGGATTGCACGCTCATTTAAAAAAAAAACAAGATATTTATCAGATACCTATCATGAAATCAAAATTTTTCATGAAACTATAGCCTTGACTGACATTGGTACTTCTCCAGCCAGTATCGATATAACAGATGAACCGATTGTTTTAAAGGTTTTAATCGTTCTTAATTTACACATTCACTTTTTGATAAGGACCCCTGGTTCGAATCCATGTTTAAGAGAGCATTTTAAATTAGAAATGCTAGAGTGCACTTTTAAATGACCTTCGAAATCTATTTCTCACACAAAACGAATCCGCATAAAATTAATTCAATTCTAAAATACCTATCAATTTGGTTAAAATAGTAAATGATTTAGAGATGAACAATTTGAAAACAAAAATGTGTCACTTACCCGTGATTTGAGGCGCTGAAATGAGAAAAAATGCAAGTTTTAAATTTCATTTTGGACTGAATATTGTAATCCATGTCATGATATTTCATATTTAGCTTCTAATGAGTCGAAGATAAATGTCATTTTAACAATTAGTTGATTTTAAACAATTATTCAAATTATATGTATAAATACAAACATAATAGCAAAAAAAATGGCCAAGAGCAATCTTAATTCAGGTTGTTTCTGTCAATATAACTGCATCAGTTTAACTTGAACAAAATGATACATAACAAATATACGTACTCGTTTAAAGGTGGGGGCTCGGGCAATGGTTTGGTAAATCCATCCTTCCCGGTTAACCAATACGTTTTATGCATTCCTTTACCCTGTGAAAAACGAATTAACCGTATTATTATGAACACGTCTTTGTTATTCAAACATCAGATAGCTTGTTTCAACACATTTGTACCGATTTATGGAAAACACGTACATGTATACACACACGTGTTCTGGTTCCTACGATGTATTTACCTTGCAAGATATCCTATATGCACTATCTGTAACAGACTCGGAAACACATGATATATTTCCTAGATTTCATACACAAGTGTTCTGGCTTTAGGTTATAACCACTTTTACCTTACATTCTAAGTTTTCTGTATGTTCTACCTTCACAAACATTTATTCATTCTGTGTTCGATATCTCTTTTGTATTCTTTTTGCACCTAAGGTAAATACATAATGCATTAATCTTACGGTCTACTCTTCAATTTATACTTTATATTCAAATACGCACCCTCTCTCTCTCTCTCTCTCTCTCTCTCTCTCTCTCTCTCTCTCTCTCTCTCTCTCTCTCTCTCTCTCTCTCTCTCTCTCTCTCTCTCTCTCTCTCTCTCTCTCCTTACCTTAAGTTCTACCTCCCCTCTATATTCCGTCAAGTATCCTTCAAGCTCCTCAAGTTTGCTTTTCGTTGTATGACTTATATGTATTCTGAAAGCTAAGAGATAAAAATCCTGAATTAAATAATAGTACAGTTTAGAAAGTTTGTTGACATTGCAGATACTTGACTTATTTATACAAAAAAAAATTGTTTGGATAAATATTTGCCTACCAGATCCTGTTGATTCCATCCGTGAAGCAGTGTTGACAGTATCGCCGAACAAACAGTATCTGGGCATAGTAAGACCGACTACCCCGGCCACACACGAACCTATCAAGTATAAGGAAATACTCAAGTACAATATAAAGAATTGGAACAACCGCACTGGTTTCTTAAAAAAATCATTTGCTTATGAAGTTAAAATGAAGAAGTCCCATTTGAACTTCAAGTTCATTAGAATACGACGAATTGGTTGTAATAACGGTTTCAACACAAAGAACAATTGTTAGTTCTAAATGAGACCAGGTGTCCAGAAGGAGACAACATCCCTTGTTAGCATGCTAAATTAATCGCAAATTATCCTTGGAAAGCTCTCGAGTTCAGTGAAAAGGTCAATGTCGAGGGAAAGACTATCAGTTAGTTTTAAATCTGATTGCCCAAATGGAGTGTCTCTATATATACTGTGAATGAAACAACTCAATCAACAAAGAGAAATTATTGTACACAATCATTTTAGACCCTGTCCCCTTCCAAATATCTGTTCCCATCCCGTTTAGGATTAGCAATGAATCCAGTTTGTCGCTTACTGATGACCATTTCGATGTTTAGATAAGTTAAGATCTATATGTACTTTTTATATTAACTTTTTACATATGCATCGCCACTTTTTGTTTTCAAAACTTATAAGAATTCAACTAAATTTTTAATTTTGATGGTCATAAGTCCTTGTCTAATTAATTATCATTGAACCTTTATAATACTTTTAATTTTCCTCATATAATACGTCTCCAAATAGTATATTGTGAATTGCGTTTTGATTCTTAAGTTTTATAAAAGCTGATCTATTATCTACTTCTTTTTTCCTTGAAAATCAGCGGGAAGCAATGGTACTGTATGCATTTACCTGGAAAATTTCAGTCCCGTTGAATTTTGGCAATTTTTTCAAGCTATATAACTGAGGCATGGACTTACGTGTTATCCGTAAAACTATGGATATTTAAGGCGGGCGAAATAAAGACAAGATGAATTTGTTCTCTGTGGTTAAAGGGCCAAAATAACCAGGTATACAGTCTTCATGATTCTGTAACATTTCTGTTCATTTCTTCAACATCGTTTTTAAATTAATCAACTTAGTTTAGAAAGTATGAGACAAACCGGAATGTAATCCTATCCTGAGTCTGAGAGGGACCTCTGGCATGTGACGAATTGTGAAAGTACCACATTGCGACAGTAAATCTAATGCCATAGTGCCTATCTCGCCGGCGTGACGATTTCCATTAGGAACCGGAAGTCCACTGGCAACCATGTAGGCGTCACCGATAGTTTCCACCTATAATAGACATACGTGTTTGCACAAGGGATAAGTAATGCTGTGAGGAGACCCATCAACAGTACCTCTGTTTTTGGGGGAATTCTCACTAAATAAATCAAACATTAAACTAATACTGAGTCATTTTAACGTGTTGTGTTATGACAGGTACTACAGTGAAACATGATTTAGCGACCACCTATGTATAAAAAAACCATCTGGTCACAAAGACATTTGTTGTTGTCCCCAATAGAACCATTTGTGTATAAATGAACAACTATATAAAGACTACTTCCCTATAAAGACTGGTCTTCCTGTCTCCCTAAGAAGGTCGTTATATACAAGTTTCACTGTAATAAATTACATGGTCATTGTTTACTGGTGCTTGATTCCAATGTGCAGAATCAGCAGGTATTTAATTTATCAACCCCTGAATCACAATTGAATCTGCCCATTTCAAAGAATGGTGTGGTTCACTGTCAGAATTCAGGGGTGCTTGATTTTAGAATAAATATTTTTTAATAATTATATATACAACTTGTTCACTACTGAATTATGACAGCAGATCATACTATTAACTGATTAGGGTGAGTCTAAATGTGATAACAGGGGTTTATGTGTTGATATTACATAAGACATGCATATATATATATATTGTTTAAAAAAATCTGTGTTGGAATCTGTTTTATTCCAACAATGATTTATGGTATAAGGAGTGTTCTCAGCCAAAGATAAATTTTACCTTTTTATGTAAAGAAAATAAATATCTATCGCAAGGATTGACATTTCTATAATAAATGCAACATTTCCCCGAAGAGAAAGAAATATTTATACATTATTCTAACCTGAATGTTTTTAAAAGAGACAAGTCATTACCCTGTCCCCGTGATATCATTATCTCAATTTCCGGATATAATGCATAGTTCATTTTACTTTATTGTCCCTTTCTTTCCTTAATGTAATATTACATTCCCATAAGATAACTAACCCGCTCCATTAGGATAATTATCTCAATTCCGCGACTGATATTGCGATAAATGTGTCGCTTTCATGACATATATATTTCGTTTTCTTGATTTAAAATCGCGTTCCCTTGTTTTTTTTCTATTTCCTAAAAAAGACATTGTTGACTTAGGTTCTTTTTGTACAGTACTGTAGATGTTTGCAATAAATAATTGTAAATATTTTGCCATTGTAACGTAGTCAACTAGTGTCTTTTTCCTCTTGGAGAATTCCATTTCCATTTGTAGGAAAAATCGATAACATGATCATAGTGAATACCATTATTTGATATTAATTTGTGATGACAAAATGAAATGCCATTGTATTTCCATTATATCTGGCATTAAATATATCAGAAACTTGTTCTGGAAAGGAGTTTCTTGAGCTCGGGTTGTCATGAAACATTCCCTGCTGTTAAGAGTTAACAGTATATCAATGGTGATTATATGTCTGAGAGAGAGAGAGAGAGAGAGAGAGAGAGAGAGAGAGAGAGAGAGAGAGAGAGAGAGAGAGAGAGAGAGAGAGAGAGAGAGAGAGAGAGAGAGAGAGAGAGAGAGAGAGAGAGAGAGAGAGAGAGAGAGACAGACAGACAGACAGACAGACAGACAGACAGACAGACAGACAGACAGACAGAGACAGACAGACAGACAGAGAGACAAACGGACAGACATACAGAGAGACAGACAGACAAAGAGAAAAGAAGAGAATGAGTGACAGTGAGAGAAGAGAGAGAAAAGTAAGATTGGATAATGCTAAAAATAAGTTTTCGTAATAAATGCTCGTGTTTAAGAAGACTTCACTTAATTACAATATAAGTAACATAAGTACCTTGTAAACGTCGTAGTTATCGATGGTAGCATCAAACATGGTATAAAGGTCATTTAACAGATCTACAACCTGCATCGGGGTACTCATAGCTGATATCGTTGTAAAACCCACTATGTCACTGAAGTAAATAGTCACCTCTTTGAACGTTTCAGCGTTAATCGGTCTTCCCAATTTAAGATTTTCTGCAACGGACCTGTCAAAAATAATTCAATTAATTTCTGACAAAAGTATCATTTCCACAACAACAGATATTCATTTACATTATTACATCTATTAATATTTCTTGAAACGTTTTTGTTTTATTCTTTTTTTCTTTCGTCCTGTCAAAAATTGTTTACCTTTATGGAGATATAAATAGTTTTAGTTCCATAATTTTTCCATGCTATGTATCTTCGTCAATGCAATAAGGGTTGTCTGACGTGACTTTAGACCTCGGTCTCAGCCGCAAGTCACGTGATAATCATTACTTACGACAAACGCTTGGCAAACGGTTAGTCGCTTTATATTTAGGTATACAAGGCGAACGCTCCAAAAACAATGATGATGGTAATAATGATGATGATTCCTGTGATCTAAAATATTGAGCCTTCGGCTTAACTAGACATGAATTGTTCATTTTTGATGGTAATTTGAGTAAAAAAGTAACATTTAAATATATTTTCAACTTACGGGGGAAGCATTCGAAAAAGAAGAACGTCAGTTTTTTTCTTTTCTTCCTCTAGCTGCACGGTTCTTTCTTTCACAATATCTTCCAGATCGTTAGAATACTTTTCCAGCATTCGGAACATTGAATCCACTATATTCATTTTCCTGAAAGAAAATGTCAACAAACATCCAACAAATTACACTGACCACTCATGTCAAAATTCAAACCAAGAGGAACAACTATAACAATCACTAAAAACAAACATTGGAAATCCAAATGCATAATTTGAAGTGATAAAGACAAACTATACGGAATGTCAAAATCACATAATTGAGTTAAACCTAGATTTTTCTCATTTAAACCTAGTTTTTCTTCAGTTAAACCAAGTGTTTATCAAGTTAATATGGATTACAAGTTAAACCAAGATGTGATGCAGCTACATCTGGTTTTCCTCAGATAAACTAGGGTTTTCTCGAGAAAAATAAGGTTTAACTCATTTTTGTGATTTTGACACCTAAAACCCAGTTTTATCCGGTTATGTTGTACTACTTAAAAATAGGTTTAACCTAAGAAAACTTTAGCTATAACTGAGAAAAATAGGTTTAATTAATGAAGGTGGTTTTGGTGTGCTGTAAAAATATGTTCTTAGAGTACTTGTAGGAATCTAAGCCTAACGTTTACAATATGTATATAACACCTCGTCATGACTACCTTGATAATATGATTTGTATGCTAATTTGTTGATCCAGTAATAACTCACACGTCTGCTCGTATGATTACAAACGAAGTGCATGGCCAGAAATTGGTTTACAAATTTTGAATAAAATAGTGGTATTAGATTTAGGTTTATTATTTGGCCTTGTCATATTTTGTGTTTGTTTTTTGTTGTTTTTTGTTTTTGTTTTTGTTTTTGGTTTTTTTATTTTTTTTATGGGGTCTACATCTATTTGAAATTTAAGCTCAACTGATGAAGTCTTATTGACAGATGGTCTTGAGCATTTTATTTGGTCCGTTTTTTCTGTGCAAAACTATGACTTTGATATCATGTTTATAAAATTTTAATTTTTCTTTTGCTATTGTTGCCATTTTATTAACACGTTTATGTGAAATTGAATGCATGTCTGTAACCTAAATCGCTGACCTTTCTGTCTGATAATGGAGACAGAGCAGTTGAAACCAACGTGATGACCGGCCGTAATATAATTGTCAGTCATCGTGTTGCAGGAGATAAGAGACAAATTTGATTATTCAAAAGCCGAATATAGATGTACTTTATCCATCGCAATTACAAGGAAAATTTATTTTAAAGGTTACTTAGTGAGTCTGCTTCGTATAATGCTTCATATGAAATTAACAATGTCATCCAATCTAACCAAACAGAATTATAGTACATGACTGCAATTAAACATGGTATTTTTGTGCTTAATCAAACGACAGCATTGTAATATAAAATATCTACTTTCCATTTGTTTAAATAATCTTATAAACTAATAATAAATTGGCTATGTGTTGAATGCTTCCATCAAATAATAACTTATCAATTTTAGGGAAAATTCACCAATGTGATTAACGCAGCATCATGTGTGCAGTAATAATTTACCTTATTCATGTTTTTGAACTTTTTGTGTAAATATCCATAACTACCACAGACAATGGTGAAATGATTATGAATTTTGAATTCAATTTAACTATACATGCTTTGGTCTTCTTTGTCGTGATAACATCTAATCTATACATAAAGTGTGCATTTCGTCATTCTCATGGACAAATGCAAAATGAAGTACTGTACTCTTGGGAAAACGGGAAAGAATATCACCTCCGTGGTTGAGTGGTTGTAACATTGTGCTTTGAACCATGTAGTCTGCCTCGCACTTCTGATCAGCACAGGTTCGAACACCGCTAAAAATATAGCTGATTTTCGTGAAAAAAGTTTGGCAGTTTACTTGAGGTAGGCCGATGATCTCTTCCCGGGTATATTGTAACCGGGTTCACTTTTCCACCATTAAAATTTACTTTATAATTCTTAACACCTCTAATAATTTCACAACCTTTTTTTCTAGATCAGCACTTCATTAATTTGTGTCAAGTAACTAAATTGGAACTTGTAGAGAAAAATCGACAGTCAGACAGAAATGACAGTTTCTAGACAAATTCCTGAACCTTTGCGCTGTAGTTTTTGTTGAAATTTTGCTGAATGAATTTCAATTATGGTGAACAAAAATGTAGAATAAGAGCCCTCTTTAGACATGTTTAAAATTGACAATATGACGCTAATCCGTGTCAAATACAGAGTTGCTGTTTCCATTTTTTCCCGGTTTGAATTAAATGGACGTGTGAATGTTGTCTTAATATCCCAAGTGTGTTGAATTGGTATCGATAAGTTTAAACTATTATTTTCTCTTTTATCAGATTATACATTCATTAATATACAATTATCTCCCAGATATTATGTTTGAAATCTAATTTTAAAATGACATTATTGCCTAGAAAAGAATTGTTAACTCTCTAATGTAGGACCCATCATTTTACAATCTGATGGATCAACTCAGTTATGTTGTCATACAACCTCTGCAGAGACAAAGTCAAAGCATATTGTTACTAGGAAGTTATCTGAAAATTACAATGACGGGAAAGTTGCTAATATATGTGAAAATTATCAACAAATATTCAACATTTAGATTTATCTTTTTTTAAAAAAAATAACATATCCCTCCGCTTAAAATAATAAGTCTAGAGAACTTGCAAAAATATCTGCTATAAAATGTTGGTCTAGTGTTTTTATGTGTATTGTGATATCTCTTACTTGTTGCTAGAAGTTACTTTTTAATTAGTATTAGCTTTGTGCAGTCATGATAAAATTGATATTTTTATGATTTTTGTGCTATTTCAAATGAGTTAAGCGGCCGATTCGATTCATCTTTTGATTTCCCTCGTTACAGTGAGTATACCGTCTTTACAACTGCCGTATAATAAATAGCGCAAGTGGTTTTCAGCTCATACCGTGTCCACATTGATCTTTTTTAAAATTAGCTTCAAACGATTCTTACTATAAAAAATGTAGTAAAATATGTTGTCTATGTTTATATTTTCAG
Source organism: Atrina japonica (assembly GCA_030159075.1). Taxonomy (NCBI): domain Eukaryota; kingdom Metazoa; phylum Mollusca; class Bivalvia; order Pterioida; family Pinnidae; genus Atrina; species Atrina japonica. The sequence goes on from BROG01000178.1 coordinate 154,222, forward strand.
ATGAATTTTAGTTTCATTTATTCCTACACGCACTGATTCATATCCTGTTTAGTTTGTGTAAACATAATCTCATTGTGATGTGGTTAACTTATTTTGTTTGGACCTGATACGACCCCATATTGATATAAAACTCTATAAAAAGGAACACTTACTTTCCACCCGAGATGGATTTGAATTGTTGATATATTTCTTCAATGGCTGGTCTTAATTCAGGATTTTCTGCCCAGCAACTTTTCATTAACTGTATGTACATCGGCTGTGCGGCTTGAGGTGAAACGGACGGACGCAGCAAGGGAGGTGGATGTTTTATCTTCTGGATAATCTCTGAATTATTTAAATTGGTCGGAAAGTTTAAACTTTTATTCCAAAAAGAGTACAAAATAATGCAAATGTAAAAAGCTTTATTGTTAGTTAAGTAACATTTAGTCATCAACAAAAAGTAAACGATATATTAGGACAATGTTTAGAGTTCAATAGAAAGTTGAATTCCGTGACGTTCTTTTTGCAGTTTTTCCAACTTTTTATTTTTTTTTCAACTGACATCAAAATTGAAAAAGAAAATCCAAAAATGCTCACCGACATACTCATTTCTAAAAGTACTATATATATATATATATATATATATATATATATATATATATATATATATATATATATATATATATATATATTTTATTGATGGATAAATATTGATATTCTTACCAGAAGGCTTCAACTCCGTCATTCCAAATGGGTCTTTCCGTAGAATAACTTCTTGCATAATTATAGCAAGTCCATAAATGTCACCTTTCTCTGATCCCTTAGTTCCCGGGTATTGATCCCTCAAGTGTTCAGGTGCCGTCCACAGTAATTCTATATATATATATATATATATATATATATATATATATATATATATATGCTAATATATATATATATATATATATATATATATATATATATACAGATAATGCTAACAGTGATATTAACGTTGCCTTTTTACATACTGTGTCATGTTATGAGATTTATTTTTATTTAATATTTTATTTTCATGTAAAGTTTTTCATCAAATAAAAGGGTTTTTGATATATTTGATGGATTTTGTTTGTTTGCTTGATTGATATTTACATACAATCAAGATTTTTTTCATTTATATTGAGATATAACCAATATTAGATAAGATAACACACATTTTGACCTGCTCTATGACCTTACACCTTCTGCGACACGTGACCTCGGTTTTCAGTCTCATCCGAAAGACTCGTGACTTTCACTCCGTATAAGGAGCGTTTGGAGAAGGAATATATTGGATGGAGATCAATGATATAAAAAACACCCTGGCAAAACATAATTAGCTCCTTCTTTATACTGGCCATAAGCATTGACCTGGCAATAATTGCCCTATTGACTTCTTTATAGATCTTTGCATGTCGAACATTTTTGCTTCATTCACTTTCTTCCAATCAATTATACTTTTAGAGACATTGGTAATCAAATTTCCTGTCAAATTTGGTTAAAATTAGTCCGCTGACCTTGACCTTTGACCCCTGACCTTGAAATTTGGTCAAAATGATCCTTATTTAATTCCTAACAACTTTCTCATATATCGTTGTATACAAAAAGTCGATCAGTTTTGAACTATTAAACAATTTGTAATACAATTGCACCCTGCGTTACTGAAGCGCCCTCTAGTCGCTCGTTTATGGACAGATTTCATTTTTGTTCGCAAACCTTGTAGATATTGATTTAACAACCATGCATAAAAAATTTGAAAGCCATCTGTTCATTCGTTCAGGAGAAGAAGTTTTTTAAAGATGCACCAAGTTTTGGTAATATTTGGTCCCTTTTGGGTCCCCTATACATCCTAGCCCCTTATCATCCCCATACTTATGCGAATTCACATGGGGATGCTATCTGCAATCTTTGGTTTAAATTGACCTATTGGTTCGTGAGAAGAAGTCAAAAACATGTAAATGTTAACGACGGAAGACGACAGACAAAAGACGATCACAATAGGTCACCATGAGCCTTTGGCCCAGGTGACCTAAAAAATCCACGGTCAGGCAAAGTGTGGTCTGTCAAAAACAAAATATGTCTAAGGCACAGGTCAAAATGTGTGTCACTGTACCTACAGGTCGTGACATTGTAATATAAGTGATAAATGCTTTGAAGCTTAAATCAAATATACACAAAATGATGTTCGGTTCAAAATCTGATCAAAGTGTCCATAAAATCGAGCTACACATAATATAGTTACATATACGAAATTTGCTGTATATATACACAAAATCTCTATGGACTACAAGCTTAGAGTAAATCTCAAGTAATATACAACAAAATAATGATGTCAGTTCTGGCAGAAAATACCCTTCCCATCAAGCAAGTGTAATGAAATGCATAATGGCACATTATCGGTGTACGTTATGGTGATTCGTATATGGTTGAGGTAATTATGGCTTATCTTTGTCTTCAACGAAGTAATAAGTTGCAGTTAAGACTTCCAATTATTTTCTACCATTGTAGCAGATTATGCAAACAATAAATAGATTTCTAATGTTCCTTGCCATTTGGGAATTTTGTATTAATTCTGTTTGATAGGAAAGAGTATTAAGATATAAGAAAAAAATCATAAATATATTCTATTACTAGTAAAAAAAATGCATTGTTATATAAGTAATGTAACACTGGAAGTTAAATAGTAATGATATTTCAGAATATAAGTTACCGCTTGCTTCATAATCGACGGTCATCTTAGCTCGTTCTCTAAATCCAGGCATGCCATAATCAGTAAGTTTTAACACCCATCTACTATCGATCACACAGTTTCTAGATTTCATATTACCATGGTAACGAATTGGAGATCCCTGAATGTAACGTATTCCCTATAAGAATGAAGATTTTTTTAAAAAAAAATTAAAATTCATGTAGGAAAGATAAATGAAAAACAAACGTATAGAACGAAAGAAACAAAGAAACACATTGTTAAAAAATAGATTTGAACCGCTGAGCATGAAATGTACATAAAACCCACATTAATCAAATTATGAAAAAGAATTACTGAGTCTCCTTAAAGTATCATTTTTATGTATTAATTTATATATATATTTTCATATTTTTTAAATAGTTGTCAGAAAATCAGAATTCCACATAAATGTTTGAATCTGAATGACAGCTATTAAAATGTTTAATACCGAAAAAATCTGCAAAAGAAATTCATACAAGTATTTTTATGAAAAACTAATATTTGAAAGTCACCATACCCGAACTAAATCCGTCAAAAGTGATGCTTTGAAATCCCAGTCTAGCTTTATATTCTCATTTTTCAGTACATCCTAAAAGACAGCAAATATCATATTAATGAGTTAAACCTAGTTTTTCTCAGTTAAATCTTGTATTTGTCCAGTAATGTGGGTGACGATTTACGTTGCTTTCTCCTGCCAATCCTAGTTTTTCTTGTAACCCACATTAGCTGGAGAAAAACTAAGTTTATAGGATAACAAGAGGTCAATGGGCCACAATGCTCACCTGAACTGTGTTGGTATCTGACAAATATGGGAATCTTTTACAAATTATTTTAACACTCCTGGAGGAGACTTAAATGATTAAAAATGACAAAGCTGGGAAAGATGTCAAAAACATACCAAAATTTGTTTTCCAATTTATTCCAAAAACAGGACATTGAATCATGCACTCAGATACAATTAGTTTTTCAATCCATGCAGCAGTTCTGGAGAACAATTTTTAAAGAGGGGTACCCTCTGAGACATATTTTGCCCACCCTCTGATCCACCTCTGAGTCGATCTGGATTAAAATCATAAACAAGAACAAGTGTGTGAAAAAATGCTCCCTCCTTCTTATTGCAGTTTTAAAAATTCATAAAAAAATTCCAAAAATTAAATCACAGACAAATTTTTTCAGGAAAGCATTTCTATACCTAATTACATGTAAAACACTTCTTTAAATGAATGAATCATGATGAATAAATGAAGATAAAATCACAGAAATCGTACAAAAATAAATGAAAATGACAATGTGCAAAGAGACATCAAAACACATCAAAAATTTGTTTTCCGATATCTACGTAATTAACAAACCTTAATCACAAATCTATATAGACCACTCAAATACAATTAGTTTTCCAATCCATGCAGCAGTTCTGGAGGAGAAAATTTCTGAAGAGGCATAGCCCTGGGCCCCTTTTGCCTCACCCTGGTTCCACCCTTTGGGCCGATCTGGCCAAAATGAATAAACTTGGTAGGGGACCTTGAGTACTTACTTCCTATAAAGTTTCATCAAAATCTCTTCGGTATTTTTGTAGAAGTCGAACATGTGGAAAATTACCCCCCCCCCTCATTTTTGCAGACTTGCAAAAAAAAATTAAAAAATGGAAACAAAATTTCAGCAATATTCTTTCAGGAAATCATTTATCTATCAAATCGCAGGTGAAACACATAGCATGAATGCATCATAATGAATAAAAGGGGAGAAAATTAAAGAAATCATACATAAATTAGTGAAAATTACAAAGTCTAAAAAGACGTCAAAAACGCGTCAAAATTTATTTTCCGATTTCTGCGAAATTATCACACTTTAATCATACATCTGTGTAGATCACTCATTCAATCAATACAGCGGTTTGGGGGAAAAAGATTTTGAAAGAGGGGTACCCCCGATACCTTTTTTGCCCCACCCTGGATCCACCCCTGTGTCGATCGTGCCGAAATAAAGGACCTTGAGTACTTACTCTCACCCCTGAGGTCTCATTTGCCCTACCCTGGATCGCCTCCTGAGCCGATCGGGTCGAAATGAACAAACTTGGTAGAGGACCTTGAGTACTTGCATCCTATAAAGTTTCATCAAAATCCCTTCAGCGGTTTCAGAGAAGTCGAAAATGTGAAATGTTTACGAACAGACGGACAGACAAACAGACGGATTGTCGGACGGACGGACGGACGGACAGACGGACATAAGGCGATTAGAAAAGCTCACATGACCCTTCAGGTGAGCTAAAAACTAGGTTTAACTGCGCCAAAATCATATAAACACTAATTGATGTGTTTTTGCGCAGTTAAACTAAGTTTAATTGATTTTGGTGATTTCGCACAATTAAACCCAGTTTTTTTGTAAATTAAAGCTAATTATTCCCCAGTTAATGTGGGTTATGTGGGTTATGTGGAAAAATAGGTTCAACAGGAGAAAAACTAAATTTAGCTCATTAATGTGATTTGGGCGTATTATATAAATATATGCAAAACATTCAAAATATGTCGGCATCTGTTGCAAAAATAATCAAAGTACAAAATATATATAGCTTATTTAACAATGGCGGGTCTAAAGTGGGGATGAAGCTTCTGAACAATGGACTGAATTGTGTTTCTTTGGTATTACAAATACTTCATAGTAATAAATCATAAATACATAATCTCAGATACTAAAGTATAAATTTTCAGGATGTCCAGGATATAGATACAAATTTGTTACAAATGGACTAACATGGAACAGGTGGGATCAGGTGTCATGGAGGAGTGTCGATCGGTCATACCTGCCTTGAGTCCACAGTCAAATTCAAATAAAATAGGTGAGGAAGAAATTCTCGTCAGAGTTGGTACGGACCTCTCAACAACCGCTATCGAACAGGCAACTCAACATTTCACTTAGTGAAACAGAGTAACCGTAAAATTTGCGGAATGTTGACATCAAACACGGTTTTCGATATCCCTGTGTCAATAATTTGTCAGTGAGTAGGTTACCTCTGTATATAAAATGTTCATATGTTGCATATCAGATTATTTGTAAAATAAAGACGTCATATGCAGGTGATTGTGGGATATTACTACTTAAATGTTGAAAATTTACGATGGGAAAGCGAAATCGTCGCGTTTGTCGTATAGTTTTGTTGTTAATTTCCCGTCTGCGTCTATAGTAAGTAAAATCTGTAACTGTGAAGCATGTGTTCTTAATTCCGTTTTATCTATAATTTCTAGGCCTCTGCGATATATCGCATTGAAATATGTATGAAAATTGTGATTATTAACTAGCAAAACATCGTTGGTATATCTAAATGTCAAATTGAAGGACACAGCTAGCTTTTTCTCATTTTGATTCAGTAGTTTCTGAATGAACTCCGCTTCGTATGAATAAAGGAATAGGTCAGCCAATAACCGCACAATTAGTTCCAATAGGAATGCCGACAGTTTGTTCAACATTACAAATATATTGTCTATTAGAAACTCCAGCATATTTTTATATCAACTCGGCTGTCATTATCTTGATAAGGAGTAACGATAAAGTTTGGTAGAACATTTGCTGGATCCTGTTATGTACCTCTGCTTATATGGGATTTTGCGAAGTTTAGATATATTCAGTATAAATATGGTAGCTCAAAATCAGAATCAGTTGTAGGTACATCAAAAGAGTGTAATACGGACACGTAATTTTGAAGGATCTCGTCCTTTGAAATTGTGGTACATGTGTATGTAGGATTACCATAATTCGTAATTAACAATTGTTCTTCTAATAAACAATTACAGTGTAATATGGCTTACAAATAAAAACTATATTATTTCATCAATCACGGGAAATATCTCCTCTAAATCGTTACAACTATATATCATTGAAATAGGAACATGATAGAAACGGGAGAGACAGATTGATGAAGTAGGAAATTATTGACAACGTGGAATTATTTTCTTCATATCCGTATTATTGCATGATGGAGTTATTTCTTAAACGATTGTTTCTAAATACCAAGTCCAATCATTAAACAAGAGATACTTCAATAATGATTGTGGCTATAACAACTAACCACATACAATCCAAATTCTTCATATATAGTGGATATCATTTACATCAATCTAATTGAAAACTGATCTCTCATTGCTCCCGTTTTCTGATATGTCGCGTATGGGGTCACATGCGATAGACCTCGCGTAAGTGTGTACTGTTCCACCAATGAAAATACGACTTACAAAATATTGAAAGTTTATGGAATAATAAAGAGATTTACCTCTTTTTCACAATGAAGAAATCATAAGATTCTGCAGAATCTATTCGGAGCATCTTTGCAGATTCTATCTTATTCAAGGTTATGACAGGTCATCTTTACTTCCGAATTCTGTGTGCTTAGTGTTGTTTATAATGTTTAGGCCTACATGCCTTTACCATACGATAAACTTACAAGATCTAAGAAAAACGCTTCCACATATCTAGGCACTTGAGAATCACATAATGAGTAAAACTTATCCGCCAGGTAATCTGTGTTTTGTTTTGTTTTTTACAGTTAAATTTAATTTCTCTAACGTTAATGTGTATTTGAGAAACAGTTGGTTGAATATTATAAATATAAAACCAAAGTTATAATACTCAAAACGACCATTTCTGTCAACTGGACTTCATCAGTTGAGCTCCAATTTATAACAAATTTTCCAAAGGGAAAGTGGTATCATACAAGGACAAATAATAAATCTAAATGCATAGCCAAATCTGTCTAAAAATAACCACTGTAAAAAGATGACTATCTTAGCTTTTGAAGACTTTAGAATTTAAATGGAGTCATCAATGCGAAATATTATTTTATAAGAAGATTAGCAGCTGGTACCGTTTTTTTTTCTAAAATTTGACGCAGTTAAACATTGTTTTTCTCCAGTTAATATTATAAACATAATACCAAAGTTCTTATGCTCAAGACGATCGTTTCTGTCAATTAGACTTCATCAGTTGAGCTCCAATTTAAAATATATATTTTGAGCTCCAATTTAAAATATATATTTTCTAAAGAGAAAGTGATATTATACAAGTCCAAATAATAAATCTCAATATAGCCGACATCCGTCTGAGAGTAACCACTGTAAAAAGTTGACTATCTAAGCTCTAGAAAACCCTGGAATTAAGTAAATGTGAATTAGTTAAAAACAATATACATAATTAAAAAACTACTAAACTAAGAAAACTGCCTGGAAAATATTCCTTATAGTGTAAACAACAGTGGATGGTTTAAACAATACGTCTTAGGTTAAGTTTGACCTTGTTGTATGACACCTTTTCCTTTTCCGAAACTCATTCTCCGACAATTCGAGCTCAACTCTCTCAATGTCAGGAATTATCTTCTAAGTCCATTAGTTTACCTTTTTGCAAACCTGTGACTGATACCTATGTTCTTGTGTAAAGAATTTTTCAAATAAATGTATTTTTCGCCTCGCCTATACTGACCATAGTATTGCATTATACCCTTAAATGACCTGGTCATTAAAAATAGCTTAATCATTAAAATTTGCTGTAAATGACTAGTTCCCTGTCAAAGAGTGCGTTAGTTGATAGACTAATTCCCTGAGGTTTAGGCGTACAACGTGAGCCAATCGGAACATTTCTAACTCGAACAGAGCCGTCGGTAGCGCTCTCGACTCTTGAACGTAAGGTCGTGAGTTCGAGTCTAGCCGGCGGCAGGTAAAGAACTCTCATTGCTCAATGGCCGTAACTGCCGATGATAGGTCAAAATTTGAATTCCTTCACCGGCATATTTGACGTATCCGTATGAGTGAAAGATTTTTTCGTGTTGCATTAAACAACAATAAACAAACATTTAACTTAAGCTTCACCGAACACACGATAAAAAAACAAATGTACCATAATGGCAGCGTTTAAGATCGCAAAGATGAATGAAAAAGAATTACAGGATTTAATAGACGTTTGCAGTCGTCTGAAGCTCCATACTAAGTGCAATGTTTGTTTCGGTATAATAAAACCGTGACAGTGTACCATTGAGGGAGTTAGCAAGAGTCTGGCGCCCCTTTTCCATACATATTTCCCTCGATTTCACACATTAGAAATAAATCTGGTCTCCGGGAATCCAAATCTTGCTAACTCCCTGGATGGTATATTGTATAATTTCCACTCTCAAATAATGATGCGTTTGATACTTTCAGAAAGACTTACCTGAAGGCTCCCCCTGTTGCAGTATTCCGATACGAGAGCAGGTCGCAGTGGATCAATAAGAAAACCATATAATGGATTGACGTTCTCGTGTCGTATGTCCCTGAGCTATATAATTAAGATAATGGTTTTGATTACACAATGAATGTATACAGATGAATATCCATCTTTATATGTCAATAAAAGAACTGAATACAGCCGAGAATTGTGGACTTCAATTTAAACTTTGCTGTGTATCTTGAAATGTAATTTACATGCTCAGTCCTACTTTGAAAAAGAGCACTTTTACTTTGAAAACGATCATTTAAAAGTGTAAGTTCATATGAAACGTAGCAAATCTTGTTAACTTTTGGTTGCAATTTGAATAATTTTTTTATTGATTATTCGTACTTATTGCTGGGTATTCTGTTTTTTTGTTCTTTTCCTTTTTTTTTTATTTGGTTTCAGGAATAAGACAGTTGCGTTGGCAGTCTGTGATAGGTTGATTTGCAAAATTTGAAGTCTAAACCAGACGAAATTGTGGTGCAAAAAAAACCCAAAAACCAAAAACAAACAAAACACACAAAAAAAAAAACGATAAATTTTTTTTAAAAAAACCAAATATTTATGCTAATGACGGTTCCGGGACGGATGTTTTATTGCTGTAGAATCTGTGAAGAATATTATTATTATTATATTTATATTGATTACAAATCGTTTGTAAAGGCGATTTATTTATAAGTGTTAAATTATTTGGACATTTACTTGAAAGCAAGTCCATCATCGGGGGAATTAATTTATCTATTTTCGAATGTATTTATCGTAAATTCGTTTCTCCCTCATATCCATATCGGTATAGAATTCTAATTCAAAATGAATCACGTAATTTATCTCCAATCAAAATATGATGCATGGTCCAATTCGCTGTGTAGCATGACCTTTTGTTTTCAGTGCATAACAACAATCGATAGACTGGTATATGTGCTTGACACATTTTGACGGTTATTTAAATGTTATTTGAATATTACTCATCTATCATTTCAAAGCTAAATCCCTCTGAGATTAGAACCCACGAAACCCAAAGCATCAGCGCGAATTATATATCCATCATTTGAAAATACAATCAGGATAATAAATGGGCGTTTTTTCAAATCGTGACAGTGGTTCATGCATGCATAATAACGATAGTCTTCTGTTATCAGTTATAATTTTTTTTCAATGGATTTGATTTTATCGAATTATTAAAGATAGTACATATAATTAATTATCAAAATAGTAAGTGAGCTTGCGAAGTGCTTGAGTAATATACAAGTACATTAAAACAGGTCATTGTTTATGGAAACTTCGATAACGCTTATTGGAAAATCACATTACATCTTTTTGTACTTTGGAAATTCAATTATAAAAAATTAATAACGAATTGAAAACCATATCGTTACTTGTATTCCTTTAAGGTTCTGTGTATGTAATATATGATAGTTCACATACTATGAAGAGATTTGAGTTCTATTAACTTAAAAATGTTGTTTTACGCCACACTCAAATTTTCATTTATATGGTTGCGGCCATTTTTAAAATGGTTGAGAACAGAACGCGATTACAATGATTAACCGGGAAGAGACCACCGGCCGTCTGCAAGTAAACTGGCAAACATTTCCTACAAAATCCGCCTAGGTTCTAAGCGCGGCTCGAACGCGCGCTGACAAGATGAAATACCTCATGGTTTAAAGCACGATGCCCTAACCACTGGGCAATGCAGGTCTTCTTACTTATCATTGATCCATTTCTTAATACTGATTTATAAATACAAAGACCTTAAGTAAAAATAAAGAGGGGGTTACTTTCGATCCATTGCCAATATTAAAAACATATTGAAATGTAGTTTAAAGAACTCTGAATCTGGTGTGATATGCTTGGTAAGTAATGTATTATCAAATATTTTAAAATCATGGAGTCAAACATATATTTCATTTCGCCAAGTAATTATACGTGTATATGATTACTTTCGATCCAAGTTTTATCTTTTTTGTATATATTTTAGGGACTCATTAATACCAACTGGATCCTAGATCAAACTGATTTGGGTTCATTTAAATTAAATGGAACTGTATTGCAAATATTTTCATGTAGAGCAGGATAATTTTAAAGTAATTTATTGTTGTAAAGCCAAGATTTGTACACCCTTAAATAGAGACGCAAATCAGCCGTTGTCATAAAGGTTGACCCATGCTATAGACTGCTACCAAAGCATTATTCGCGTCAATACAAAACCTTCAAGTGCAATTTTGATAATACTGATAATATTTTCAATATGAACGATTGTTTCAGGAAAAGAAGTTATTCCAATTTCTAATTCTAAAATCAAAGTGCGCATCTAAAAGGCTAAGAGAGGCTTAAAGATATTTTGACAAATTGGTTATTCCAACAAAGAAATGATCAGAAACGGACATCGAAAAATGATGCGTACTTTCTTGGTTGGATTAGGAAATATAGTCTTTAAATGTTTATATACCTGAGCAATGGAAAACAAGTAAAACTAGACATTTTAAATAATATAGGTACATAAAATGTGATTTAAAATCTAATCATTATAAAAATCCAATCGAACATTTTTTAATAAAAAGTCAGTGACTGTAAGAAACAAATCCTGTTCAAACTGAGACAATCCAAGTTAATGTTCAGAACAGTACATCTGTATATACAGTACGTCAGTATAGGGTACTTCAACACACAGGGTATCAGTAAACTCAGTATATCACACAGAACAAAAGTATACACAGTACGTCAGTATAGGGTACACCAACACACACAGAACAAAAGTACATAGGTATACAGTACATTAGCACACGCAGATCATTGGCACACATAGTACATAAGCACACGTAGTACATGTAGTACATTGAATACATCGACATATTACATCAGTACATAAAGTACATGAACACACAGTACACATGTACACGCAGTACATCAGCACACTGTACACCATGAGTACAAAGAGTACAAGAACACACATAATGCATCGGCCAATAGAGTATATCAGCATACACAGTACATACACACACAAACACATGACCACACATGATTCATCGGCACTCACAGTACATAAGTACATGAACACAGATGGTACATCAGCACATGTAGTCATGTAGTACACACAGGACATCAACACACACAGAACAACAGTATACACAGAACACAGATGGGTACATCATCAGCACATGTAGTCATGTAGTCAGTGTAGGACATCAACACACACAGCACATAAGTACATGAACACAGATAGGGTACATCAGCACATGTAGTCATGTAGTACACACAGGACGTCAGTGTAGGGTACATCAACACACAGAACAACAGCACATAAGTAGGGTATGAACACAGATGGAACATCAGCACATGTAGTCAGTGTAGGGTACATCAACATACACAGAACAACAACACACACAGCACATCAGTACACAACAACATACACACGACACATCATACACATGTACGTCAGTGTAGTACACACATCACATCAACACACACAACAGTATACATGAACGTCCGTGTAGGTACATCAACACACATAGAACAACAGTATACACAGTACGTCAGTGTAGGGTACATCAACACACACAGAACAAATGTACATGGACACAGAGAGTACATCAGAACATGTAGTCATTGTAGTACATACAGGATATCAACACACACAGCACATCAAGTACATGAACATAGTATGGTACATCAGCACATGCAGTCATGTAACACGCACAGGACATCACACGCACATCACAGCACATAAGTACATAAGCACACGATGTACATGTAGCACATTGAATACATCGAGTATTACACAGGACATCAAAGTACACACACACACATAAGTACACATGAACACAGATGGTACATCAGCACATGTAGTCATGAGTACAAAGAGTACATCAACACACACAGCACATAAGCCACAGAGGACATCAGATGGTACATCAGTACATACACAGTCATGTAGTACACACAGGACATCAACACACACAGCACATAAGTACATGACACAGATGGTACATCAGCACATGTAGTCATGTAGTACACACAGGACATCAACACACACAGCACATAAGTACATGGACACAGATGGTACATCAGCACATGTAGTCATGTAGTACATACAGGACATCAACACACACAGCACATAAGTACATGAACACAGATGGTACATCAGCACATGTAGTCATGTAGTACACACAGGACATCAGCACACACAGCACATAAGTACATGAACACAGATGGTACATCAGCACATGTAGTCATGTAGTACATACAGGACATCAACACACACAGCACATCAGCACACACAGGACATCAGCACATACAGTACATCAGCATCAGTGATTAGATGTTAGACAACTTTACCATTCTTAAATAGGCAAATAATTTCCCCTTCATTTCAAAGCCTTTTGATATGACTTCTTTAACATATACCATATCTCCCTGGAAGAAAGAACAATAATGACTTGTCAATCACAATGATAACAATATGATGTATCAACATTGTATTGCCAGATTAAAAACATATAACATTTTTTTAAAGGAACCAGTAGGTTTAAATGTATATAAACATTTGAAAACGATAATTAGAATTAGATATTTTATATTGATAGCACCGTTTAAATTCTAAACTCTTTTAAAATGTCATCTTTTTCAGGAATACAATATGTAGGTTTATTTTATAGCCTTGTATGATACCACTTTCTGTTTCGGGTTTCTACATCTATTTTAAAATCGATTTGCACCGATGAAGTTATAGCGATATAAACACTCCCCTTGAGCATAATTATTGTTTGTATTGTATTTATAAATAATGAAAATGCATTCATATGAAAGAAAGTAAACAATATATTTCCTATGGTACACAAGATCACTATTTTCCACAGTGTAACGGCATTGTATCTAGACGAAAAGTCCTTGAGCAAATGCTATAATGTAGCCCATACGATAGACAGCGGTGTAATAACTAGGTCAATATGAAAATCACCGATAAATAACCCTATATTAAGAAATAATTGCTTATATATTCGTAATATACAGAAAACGCCATGTGCAATATCATCATTAGTATCGGCCAGTATCAGAGAAGTCGGTCAATATTGATTAAACAACACGGTGTATAGGGTAAAAGATAAGTCGGTAAATGCAAAAAGAAAAAAAAAAAAAAAAAACCCACAAAAACGCGAAAAAACTTATTGAACGTGGTTGTTCTATCATAAAGAATTATTAAATTTGTCAGGTTAGTAGAACCACCTGTTATTTTAAGTGATCACATGATCTTCATATGAATTATGAAAAGAAAAAAATGAAGTTTGTTCAAAATTTATGCAAAGACTGTTTACAGAAATCTCATTTATGACGAATTCCTGATTTATTGTTTTTCGTTCTGTTTCATACATTTTAAATTCTTCGTGAGGTGAAGTTATTTTTTTTCACAACTTGTAATTCATACAATTCTTCACAAAGTTTTGTTACCTTGTATACAATGGTATTTCCTTTTTATTTTAGTTAAGATTGCTGGTATCAGATGATGGACTTCCAGCACTTTCATCTACAGCCGCTGTTGATATTACATAATAATTATAACAAGCGATTAGCCCTATAACTTTTAACTTAAATTCAAAATTATAGATAGTTTTAAGAAAAATCATCCGTAGCTACGGGTATTTCGTGCAATGTGTAAAACCCCAGCTGCGGATGTTTAGAGTCTGATTCCTGGGTAAGGCGAGGCGAACGATTCTATTAATCATATTGTAGCAAAATGTGGCACTGACGTTAACTGACGGTTAATTAGTTAAATTCTTCTATTTAATGATATATTAGTATAGAAAGGTTTTCCAGAAAACCAAACAGTGCGTTTTAAAACCGCGTAAAACAGAAACTATAGGACAAGAATGACAACACTTTTGCACACAAGGGATGACATTTTCACACCCTTTATGGATTATACTCTAAAGTATAGTTTGTTCTATGATAAATCTTCCGCCCAGATTTGTGTTTGCAAATATACATCACTCTGTTTTAATCAGAGATTGCATTGTCTAAATCGATACCTGGGAATAAAACAAGCACTATGCGAAGAATCAAGTCATTTCCTCTCATTACTTTATGTTAATATCTAATTAAAATGGAATATCGTCAGGTTTCATCTATATGTATTGAGATACGACAGTTTATTCGTGCAATTCCACTAATATATTTTAATTAAAAGAATAACATTTTACGCAAATTAAAATATTACGTTTTGTGTTATCGTGTTAATGTGACTCGTACGTGATATTCTTGTAATAAACATGCCAACAACTTCCCAACATTTGAAAGTAACAATGTACGGATATTAAGCCGTATAAATATCCAAATCAATAATGCCTAACACACGGGCGCGGGCGCTCCAAGCACAAACACACAAACACACACACACACACACACACACACACACACACACACACACAAACACACACACACACACACACACACACACACACACACACACACACACACACACACAAACACACATTCTTATTCACATATGCACAAAATTGTACACACAAACACAAATACAAACACACTAACATATACTTATTCACATATTATTACACAATTGTATACACACACATACACACACGTGCGCATACAAACACATACATAAACACGTATACTTATTCACACACACACACCTACACACACACACACGCATACACACACTCACACACACACTCACACACACACACACACACACACACACACACACACACACACACACTTAGATACACAATTCCTAACAAGAACACAATCAAGGAAACACACATACCTTATATTTAGCAATTTCCGAAAACTCGGATAATTCGTGGAGACTTGCCAGTGACCGGGTAGACTTCTCGGATGCTTTTACAAGGTCTGGTTTATCCAAAAAGTTTCCATTAGGAATCTAAATAGTTAAAAATAACAAAATCATAATAAGAAACCATTTAGTAAAGTATCAGTGCCAGACAGTTCATTTTATCATTCTTAACGAAATAACGAAACCTCTGATTGAATAATGGACCTAAGGCGGCATCTAAGTTTTCTTCAAAAACTTATTCTTGACAAGCACATTTGTAATTGGTTATGAAATTTACAAATCAATATCAGAAAAACGAAACGTTATGGGAAGTATCAATCATTTGTAATTGGCAGTGAAAACATCAAGCAAATGCTATAATAAATTTTAAAAACAAAAAACTCAACCTTGGAACTTTTCATTTCCTTTTTGTGTAGAAATGTCAAATCCTCCTGTTCTAACAAGATTTTGTTTGGTCCTTTTGACATATTCAGTTTCACTCTGCGTTTCCTGTAATATAAAAAATAAACTAATTGGGGGGTTGTAGCCCTTTTATAACGTTTAGTGTTTCCGTGCGCTTCCTGGAATAGACAAGTACTAGTGTCATAGTAGTTGTGGAAACAAAGGTTAGATTATGGAAGTTGAGATAAGAGAATTAAACGACATACATGTACCAATGTACGACAATCTCAAATACATAATATTGTAAAATATGTTGTATGGCGATGTGAAACGTACAGTGTCAAAAGTCAAATTTAACGAAAGTGTTTAATAGAATAATAATCTCTCTCTGTGTCTCTATCTCTGTCTGTCTCTCTCTGTCTCTCTCTCTCTCTCACACACACACACAAATTTGATGTAGGCATTATAATGGAAGACAAATGTTACCCCTTTTTCAATAAAAGTAAATTAATGTCTTTTTCATATTCTGCCCAGTCTCCTTGAAGTATGTAGATATAAGTTTTTATGTTTACTGTTCCCTAAAAAGAAACTGAAGGTAAGATACATTACGTTAATCAAATCTAGATGTCTCAAGGATTGTCTGACCGTATTTAATTTATAAAAGTCTCGGATACCAAATTATAAATCTTCAGGATGTCTAGGATACATATACAAATCTGGACAAACACGGACCTATGGAAATCAAATTCAAATGAAACAGGCGAGGAAGAAAGCCTTGTCAAAATTACTACAAAAAACTCAATAACTGCTATCATACAGGTAACTCAACATTTCATTAACCCTTTCAAACCTATATTTACACGGAATTCCCTTTTCTATTGTTTAGACGACTCTATTCTGGTCTGAAGGGATGAAAGGGTTAAGTTAAACTAAGTAATCGCAAACAAGCATATTAAAATACCGTAAAATTTGACATCAAATGCAATTTTCGATATGACTGTGACAGTAACTTGTCAGTTATTAGTTTACTTCTGTATATGAAAAGTATATGAAAAGTTCAACACGCCCTGGTATATTGGATCATTTGTGAGATATAAACACCATATGCAGGTGACTGCGAGATATTACTACTTAAATGTTCAAAGTTTACGATTGGAAAGTAGAAATCGTCGCGTTTGTCGTATAGTCTGGTTGTTTTTTCCCGTCTGTGTCCACAGTAAGTAAAATGTACAAGTAGGAAGCAACAATTACACTGTTTGAACAAGGTTAGTAAGAATTTTTAAAAAAGTCTTTATAAGTTTTGATTATGTACATAACAGTTCGGTTTATCAAAAGCGAGGCTTACTCGGAAAGAGGTAAGAATCAACATTGCCATTGTCACTTCTATTTATAAAGTTAACATTTCAAAGTCTTATCCGAAAGACACGTGACTTTCACTTCATATGCCGAGCGCTTGACGTAGGAACAGTCACTACCATTTTTAAAGTCTATGGTATGGCCCGGTACCAAAGAATCGAACTCGAGATCTTCCGCTTGCGAGATGAACGCTCTACCACTAGCCCACCGCATTAAAACCCATCTTCAACAAAAGTTCAGCTAAAACAATTGGATGGACCAATCTTCGAAATTAAACTTACCACAGAAACACTGCTACAAAACAAACTACTGCTGTAACTATTATTGCACACATCAACAAGGACACAATGAGAGGTACATTTGCTCCTGGAAAAAATCAGATTTACATACTTAAGATGAATAAAATAATTCAGAGACTGAAGATAAAATTTTCTGACTGAAGGCAAGATATACTAACTAAAACCGTTCCATTAAAAATAAGATTTCACGACCTTAGCTGCACTGTCTGAAACAAAAAATTAACCGATTCAAACTGCAACGTGCAAATATTAATTTTACTGACTAAGATAAGATTATCCAACTTTAAGATAAAATTTAAAGACGCAATAAACAGCTAGCAATGAAAACCAAAACTATTGAAAAAAATAACGCAGCCAGTATTTGTTTTGTTCTCATGCTTATCCTTACATTCCTAATGTCGTATGCAGTAAAAGTGGATCCGTGAAATTGTCATTTTAGAGCTAAAATAAAATATAGTGTTTCAACTAACAAAAATAAAAAAAGATACTTGATATTTCCACCAATACTCTCAGACTGTTCTGTAAACGAGGCAATCAACGGTGATTAAATATCCCAAGCGTTTTTATTGGTTAAGAAATTAAATTTTGACGCCGTCTAGACATGATGTAATGTTGCATATCACTCAATTTTTCAGTTATAGTAGAAACAAGTTCAGCATCTCGTTTTAGTTTATTCTCATGTTTATCTAACTCCCTTCATCTAATTTTCAAAATTAGCAAATTTGAGTTAGATAAACATGATAATCAACTTACATGTTGTAGAAACTCTATATAATACATGGACCAAAGAAATAATCAAACAGCAAAATGACATTTAAATATTTTATTTTCTTAATTGTCACAGTTGTAATGAAGTAAAATTTACTTTTTGCACTATCTAATTTGAATAACGGGGGAATTATGTAACAAACGTACACGAGTGTAAAAAGGCGATTAATTAAAACGAATAACTATACTAAGAGGGACATTTACTGTGTTTACCAAAAACAAATCATTTTTTTCTACTTTTACTACTTGTACTTGGTATTTTTAAATATATTTTCAAAATGTACAAAGGAAAAAATGTGCAAGGATTCCTTAAAGTAGCAAGAGTCCTTAGTTAAGACAAGTTTCGACTTGTGCTGAGAAGAGGTCGGACACTCAGAGGCTTAAGCGTGATGCTCTGTCTTTTTTACATGGTGGCCTCCGGATTGTCACGGAGAATACCTAGCATCTTGACTCATATGTTTCCTAACCGAATGTTTCAACCATCGATATTTAAATGTCTATGTTAATAATATGTTTGAAATCAATTGGTCAATGTAGTTATGTGGTTAAAGGAAGCTACGAGAAAATACAAAATCTAAGTACCCATTTAAGAAAGTAAAAATAAGGTTATATTTAAAGAAGCCGGTGCTTTCTGTTGATCTTTTCTAACGATCAATCACGTTTGCCAGAAATGTATCTTTTTAAATAAATGTCAATACCTTAAACAGTTTTTGTTAAAACAAGTTCTTTCTTTGCAACCACTTATCGTTTTACAGCCAACATTGACAAGTAAAAACTAAAATTAATTTATCCATGTTTTACCATGCAATAGGTGATCTGAATATTGGTGATAAAAATAATCATTTCAACAATACAGCCCAAGCATTTTGGGTATACAATAAAACCTACTTAACGACCACCTGTGTATAAAGACCACCTGGTCAAAATTACCCACTTTGCTGTCCCTAACAGTACCATTTGTTTTCATCATTTACCACCTCCCTGTAAAGATTGGTTTTCTTGTGTGCCGAAGGGTGTCTTTATATACAAGTTTCATTGTACTTAGTATAGAATACATTTAAGAAGAGAAGATCAAACTGTCGACCTACCTAACTCCACGGTACAGCTTCCTGTTTTGAAACAATCATCCGGTGCTAATGGAGCGTCGAACTTGTTGATAATCCGGTGTTGCCAGTTGCCAGAATCGTCTTTCACTATGATTTGTGATATTGTAAAGCTTGTTCTTTCGGTATCGAAATCATATAATACGTAATCAAAATATCTTTCAAAATTTTCGTGAAATGTAAATGTTTTATTGTTCACAACGAAAGAAGATTTCTCTACTGCATTGATGACGTCATTGATTGTCAAAGTAGTATTGTTGACGTCATTATTCAGTACAAGAGAGAGTCCGTAGAGGATACAGATAAAGGCATCCTCTAAAGTGAGTATCTCGTCGGTTTGCCCTGTTTCACGCTTTGTTGATGGCACTGACGGAGAGAGAAGAAATGTTGATTTGGCTATATTTTGGTACTCTACCGTACTGACATTCAAGTCTAGTTCAGACATATTAAAATATGGCGAGCTTGAGATGAGAAAGTATACGTGCTCATGACATAATTCCCAAAAACTAGCCGCGTGAAGCACAGACACTGCGTCAGAAAGATCCATCGCTAAAATTATGACTGCAATATAAGAAAAACATTTACACACTAAAATATCAGCAAATATTATATACACGTATATATATATATATATATATGACACTATTTAAAAACGGTTTCTGTAACAACACGAGAAACCAAAATTTATATCAAGAACATCAAATGAAGGTTTCATTAAAACTTGTCTTTTTATTTTATTGACCTTATAAAATCAATATTTCATTAAAACAATTGATTAATGCATATCTAATTATTTAATTCAGAAATATGATAGAAGAAAAACTAGGTTTAACTGACAAAAACTAAGTTTGACTGAGAAAAAGTATTTTTAACTGAGAGAAACTAGGTTTAACTCAATAATGTGATATCGGCGCGCCATACAGAAATGCATTTTTTCCTTATCTATTTTTCTTTTTCAGTTCAAGATGTATCTCATGTAATATGATACATATGTATTAAATCAGAAATTCAAAATATTCGCTTAATATTTCGTTACCAGCTGATAATTTTGACTAAAGTAATATTTTGTCTAGACAGTATTGTTGTTTATAAATTCTGAACTCCTAAAAACAAAGATACTCAACACCGGTGATGTTTCTAATTTTGAAAATGAAAACCCCAAAAATATATTTTTAGAAGTTCGAAAATACCGCGAAGCCCGTTCCCTCCCTGTTTGTCTAGTGTGCACCAGATTTGTATGTAGTCTCCTGGGCATTCTGAAGATTAATGATAGTAATGGTATCTATGATTTTTTACGATGTAGACATAACGGACCCATTCATCACCAAACTTGACCTTTTCACCGAATTTGACTAGAAATGTTTCCATGGAACATTTGCGACGGATGTGGCATGCCAGCAGAAGACGCTGACTCCTTCCGGACACCTGATTTTATCCCGTTTGGGATTCGCAATTGTTCTTAATGTTGAGACCATTTACACATCTAATTCGTCGTGTTATAATGGACTTGAGTTTTGATTATCGGTTGGCACTTCTTCAAATGTACTTAGTAAAACCACATCACAATTAACGAAGGCCTTACTATGACCTTAAAGAGCCACACTCATGGGGTTCGGTAAGGGGTCATCACAGACTCGAGGTCTTCGAGCATTTATTAGAAAGGTTTTTACAAGTGTTTTTAGCAGATCATAAAGTGTTATAAGAGGTATTGTCAGACGACAACATTTCAAGAAAATGTTGGAAAAAACATCTATAAGTTGAAAATTCCAAGAAGAAAGTTGGAAAAACCAAATTTTGAAATTGAAAAAGTGAGAAATAAAAATTGTAAGGCGGCCCTTATACGCTTCCGTACATATGCAAACTCATCATATTGAGTGTTCATTATATTCTAGTGGATACAAATCAGATATAAATATCCTATAATTAAGACACAACATATAATTTTTTGTTGAAATCAAAGTCGGTAATTGGAGATAGCTCAAAGTACATTTTCAAAAACATATTGACAATACAGCTTTAATAAATCATTATTCTAATAGTTACGGAAATCATCATTATAATGACCAGAATCTCATTCGTTTCAAATATAATTTCTCCTTTGTTATTAATCATTTGACATTACTTCAGTAAGAATAATGGAAAACGTTTTCTTTGAAGTTTAGGAAGACGTCTATGCTAGCGGAAATCCCTGATGTCTGACGTCTTTACCATGGCAAATTACATGGATTTTGTGGCACGAAATATCCACGCATACCGCTGATCACGTATCTAAAATGGTAAGTATAATATATCGAATCCCGAAACATAAGACGGATACAGAAATTTGCAATAAATTTAGCTTACTTTTTATTTCTATAATATTGATAAATTTTTCCTTTCAAGACGGACCACACATCTTAACGATGAAGAACAAGATGTAATAGTACGCTGTCACGTACTCGTTGGTTTATAAGAACTTACAGCCATGCATGTAATGTAGATCCCGTTAAACCTAAGAACTGCATCAGTAATCAAGAACATTTTTAGAAATTTTTTCAACTCCACATCCTGAAGAGCCTAATGTAACTCAAGATAACAAATAATCAATACAGTAAATTTTATATATTGCGTCGTTTCTCCTCAAGTAATGTAGCTTTAATTGCGTAATGTAGATCTCATCGCCGAGTTAAATTTTGCCCTAAAATCGGAATTAATACTAGAAAAACTTTACGCGATGAATTATTTTAATCAAAATATTTTGTTCTTAATTGGCTAGAATTAGAATACTGAATTGTCAGAATACGAAACCAAATCTTTCTCATTATAAACACTTTATATTGGTCAAAGTGAATCAATGGTTGATACAAAAGCATTCGGTATCACCAAACACTTTCATGTATCTACCACAAATTGAATTTAAATTGCCACTCACTATCTTGAAAATGATGTATAATGATATTTCCGTAGTTTTAGCCTTAAAACAGTCCAACATGCTATTCAACAACTTCAATTATTTATAATCTTGGTGAAAAATCTGCGATCTATAAAGTTGAATTATCTTTAACCAGAATCCGTATTTCTAGGTAAACAAAACTGTTTTCCAGTTATTTGTGTTAACATGTTCAATCAGAAGCTATACCTCAAGGGGCATTAGCTGTGTTTACTCAAAAAATTATTTTGATTTTTTTCTACTTTTACTACTTGTACTTGATGTACAATAACAAATAAGAGCTATACACAGGCACAAAAAGTCTTATATTCCTATATATTTTCTGAAAATAATGCCAGGTCCAGTGTAGTATTCAAATACAAATAGTAAATTGCAATTGAAAAAGTGCCAAAGCTTGGTTTCTCAAGCAATTTCCACAAAATGTATAGGAATCAAAGAGTTTTAATGCCTGTGTATATATGTTTTTTGTTCTTGCACATAAATCTAGGTATTAAAAAACGGAAACAAAATTAAAAAAATAAACAACTAACGCCCCTTCAAAACAGTCCGACCAACTACTATCATTTGAATTTTCTTCTAGTGTTATTCAATAACTTGTAACATCTATTATCAAAACTTTAAAGTATTTCCTAAAACAACGGATGCAAATATTTGTCAGTGGTGTTATAAATTGACTTCCTTCTGTAAATACAGCCCGTATAAAAACTTCCAATTCAGTTCGAATTACTAAATATCAGATTTAATTATCTGAAATTAGATTCGACATTTATTTCAACTAATATTACTATAGAATAAACGAATCATAATCAAGACTTTTAGAAGTGTTGTTGCATGTCTCATTGTTTTGTCTGTTATTTGTATATGTAATAAATATAATACCAATAGAGAAACAGAAAGTGGTATCATACAAGGCAAAATAATAAACCTATATGTATTGCAAAGGCATCTAAGATAACAATGTAAAATGGCTATCTTAATAACTTTGGGGTAGTTTAGAATTTAACTGTGGTATCCATTAAAATATTATTATATATATATTAAAATGCCGTCGACCTATTCTGCGCCCCTAAGCTCTAATTGATGTATGAATAAATTACGATATTTGAAAATCAAATTGTTATTGTTTACACTTGTAAAGTCATCTTTCATCAATCAGTTGATACACATTTTATCACTGTGTTTGATGAATCAACAATAAACTAATGGTTTAAACTCTGATACCCAAATGTTTCCTCAACCTTAATAAATTCAATTAATTCTGTGCGTTTCATCTATTATACATTACTATATTTGTTACCATGAGCATTCCTGACTACGAAGACATCGAGGAAAGTATAGATTGTTTCAAAAAAGTGTTACTGTTTAATCTGACAAAATACTTAAACACCCAGTTGTCACCTAAAATTTTATCAAATTGGCGTCTTAAATCGAGTGCTGAGAACTTTACCGTGCTTGGTAAATAATAAATATTCAGTTCATTTAACATAAAAAAAAAACAAAAGAAAAACACTGATGAAAATAATTGGGCTTAATTCTAAAATATTTTTTTAAATGTCATAATCCTAAATACTAATCACGTCCATTCTCTGTAAATATTCACTGGCGTCCATCTAAATTGCACCACAGTAAGGAAGAGATGCATGTCAGCTTAATTGGAACCAACTATATAATGTTAATTACGTAAAGGTCACGACTGTTAGCGATATGTGAACGCTGGTATACAAAGTGAATTGAGAATACAGTAGAACGCAGAATTAGATGACGCGCTGAATTAGACGACATTGCGTTATAACATTATTAGCTGGTACCGAAATAATACCAAGTACTGTGGTTGTAAATATCATATACGATACCAAAGTTCTGAAAAAAATACAATAACAAATGATCAACATGATAGTTACTTTCAGAAAAACTTCATGATATATTTTTTATCATAACACAGTCTTTGTAATCAGGTTGTTGTTGTTGTTACTGCTGGTGTTGTTGTTATTTTGATACGTTTTTGTTATAAGGATGGAATGTAGTTTTAAACCCAGATTAAAATGTACCCAGAAAACCCAATCTGATTTTTTTTTTCGTTTTATAAAATTAGCTTTGGTTCTCTTCGCGATAACTTAAGGCGAGTAGTACCTCCATGACGTAAAGCACAGGCTTCTAACCACTCGATCACCGAGTCTCATTTTATTCCAGAATATTTGCCTTCGTGATTCAAAGGAAATACTACCATTCACTTTATTTCCTTGCCAATTAGTTAGAATATCACGTTTGAAATCACGACACAATCTTGCCATTGGACCCTCGAAAGACGATTGCACTAAAGGGGCATTATCTGTGTTTCCAACACAAAAAAAACCCAAAACTTATTTAGATTTTACTACTTAGATTGATGTACAATAACAAATAAGATATATACACAACTATATAATATAACTATTCGTATACAAATTATTATAAATTTCAATATATCATATGAAAAGAAACCAATTCGACCTTTCTATTCATATATGCAAATGACACTGTCAAGTGAATATTGTTAGGTAATATTGCATAAAATTGATGAAAATCGTTGGTAGTTTGAAGAAAACATTTTTAAAAGGGTATCAAGACATAATTTGAATACATACTCAAATTTTTAGAGTCATACTCACGGTATGTCACTTATATTGGAAATTCATGTATTTCAACGAGTAACAGTTTGGCTTGTAGTATTGGATCAAATTGGTTACTTCATTTCCCGGTCTATATATTTGTTATATAAATGAATATCCATATAGATATTTCCCCTATTAATCAGACACAGGAAAACAGAAAAGGAAAAAAGATAAGTTTGGTTTTTGCGTATAAGTAATGGACAAAAAAAAAAGATAAAGCAGCACGTATTGACAGTCTGTTACACAAGTTATAAATTGCAATTTATTCTTGCTTTGGAAATATGTCTTGTTCGACTTTTAAAAACATGTCTGGGACACACACATCTTCTATCAAGTATGACACGCAGCAGCCGTTAGAATCTAATACATAGAATAAAATGATCGTCCCCATCAGTCATCGCTCCAATGTCTCTGACGAGTAAATCCTATCGGAATAATTTCCATCTGTCTTGATCAAGTACGTTAGATGTAACAAATTAATATTGTCCGCTGAACCACAATTTACACTGTGTCTACAAGGATATTGCAATTTTTCTCAGCGGATTTCGAAAATGAGTAATATCCAGGAATATGGTCGGATTTTCTCTGTCTCTCTCTCTCTCTCTCTGTTTCTCTTTTTGTCTCCCTCTTTCTTTCTCCCCTCTCTCAATTGCTCTCTCTTGCTTTCTCTCTTTTGTCTCTTTCTGTTTGTAAATCATATTCTAAAGACGATTTTCTATCTAATTTTTGTATGTGTGGTTTTCCTGCTTTAACATTTTAAAATACGTTTTATTATATAAAAAACCTACCGAATTTAAACATATTCCCAATCTGAGACAACAACCAAGCTCATTTCATAAGCCATCTAAAATTATTCCATGAAGAAAATATGTGATCATCCGATATTGATATATTTCTGTATTTTTTCATAGCAAATAGTTCCAGTGTTTGGTTTTCAAAATATGCTTCATGTATGCGAACTGTCAAATTCTTTACAATGAAAAAGTTTCGACCTTATGTCACATCAACAGAAGATCTTCTCATGTCGTAAAATTCAGGAAGTTTCACGAAATACTTAATGTTTAATACAAAAATACACCTTCATCTGTTTGAACGATTTTTCTTTCTATCATCTTAATTGTTTAAAAAAATACAAGAGAAAATTTCTATTCAATAAATTTGATATTTCTGACAATTCTAGAAATTAAAATGTACGTTTAGGGTTTGTGATGTTTTTGATGGTGGGGATTGCTTTGGTACATGTGTAGACTTATAAAGTATCATGTTACGTAAGATAGCTCTGTTGTTTTAAGTCAATCAATTTCCCCGACCAGGAGTTCGTAATTGTAGTGGAAACTGCTATACAAATCACGCAGGATTATTAACCGCCAGGAGCTTGCAATGGCAAGCCGACGCTTGCTAAAAACCAAAACTTAGGACTTCGGAAGTTGAAATCATCGTGTTCATTATAGATTTTTCGTGCGTGAAATGCAATAAGACAATTTAATAAAAAGTCAGTAAACAGACAGCCTATGGGGGCTCTTCTTAAGCCTGTCAACGAAGTTAGGGCCTTATTGGCTGTTTAATTGTCTTGATGTCATGATCCACATCGTTGAGACTGTGATTTTATATTAGACAGACATAAATATCAAAAACGTCGGTCACATGGCATAACTATCTACCTACCTGTCTATCTATCTATCTATCTATCTACCTATCCAGTAATCTATCCAGTTATCTATCTATCTATCTATCTATCTCTCTCTATCTATCTATCTATCTTATAAACAGCTATCTATCTCTTTGTCCATTTCATCGTCATCTTCGTCACCATTGCCAGCAGCAACAATTGCTATCATTATTATTATTATTATTATTCCTTTAAATAATGATAATATATTTTTTTCCTTGCTGCTGTTGTTTTGCTGTTGTTGCATTTACTATAATAGATATCTTTGTAATTATTAAATTTGATTATGTCTGCTTCTAGATATTTGTATTCACAGATATTTACAAAATCTTATTTAAGTACATTCATTTTGAGAAAATGTCGTGTTTTTATCGTAGGAGTAAGTATATTGATTTTCAAGCAGAGATGACTGTTAAATAACGGAATAACGGAAAGATGTTGGCTAGGAGGGGGATGAAAGTCATTATAGCAGTGATCACCATGGTTTAGCTACTTTCACTTCATGGCCTTGATTTTTGTTTTACTAAATATTGATTGTTCTTTAGATACATAAAATTACAATAAATGATGTATTTGAATAGAAATGTATTTATATTGATATGACCATGTCAGTCAAAACAGATAAGACGTGTTTGGCATGAGCTCTCCGACCTGACACAATTCTGTCATACCTGGTATAAGCCACCAGCTCTTATATGCAGTTATATGTGTTTCATATTCAGATATTGTCTCCATCGGCTTCATTAGCTTTATATTCTATACATAAATTACCTGTAAACACACACACACACCTACACACACCCACTAACACCTACACAATAACACACACACTAACACGCACACACACACTAGCACACACACACACACACACACATATATATATATATATATATATATATATATATATATATATATATATATATACATGTATATAGTTCCTGTATATAGTTCCTGTATGTGTGTGTGTGTGTGAGTGAGAGAGAGAGAGAGAGAGAGAGAGAGAGAGAGAGAGAGAGAGAGAGAGAGAGTTATAAAATACTTTTACTCAGATCAAACATACTTCTTGTCTGAAAATAGAAATCGATAAAAAATTACAATTATATTAATCCATACTAATCTAATGTGTCCTGTTTTATTTTAGACAAGGAGTACCAAATATTGCCGTTATAACAATCTGTGTTTTCTGTTTGTAAGAGTGGACCATTAGTTTTTCAAAGTATCACTTGTGAATATGATTCCCTATTTAGATATCTCGATATGAGCATCAAATACAGAGAAGTGCACAAAAGTACTCTGACACTATATTTCATATAAAACCACATTTCTTCAAAACAATATTGTGAAGCCATTTCTTATCGCATT
>BROG01000178.1:187500-252500 GCA_030159075.1 Atrina japonica
ATGATATATTCTTTTCTTAAACGTCAATGTAAATTTTAAATGACTATTCAGTTTCATTTTATTGACTGTTCATTAGAGGTCTTTGATTGTTATTTTCATTTATTTTGTGTCATTTCGGTACAGAACAATTGACACTTGCTTTGGCTTGATTTAACGAGCTGCCTGACTACTTTAAGCTTTTTGTCACTCGTCCCTGTAAGGCAGGGAGAGATGACTAGAGTATATGTTTGCGTCCTTCCAGAGTGGTCCATATATTTCCATGACTTTTTAAAGTACCACTACACTTGTGCAATCCGATAATGATACCAAACCACATCCTAAACCATTTACCCACCATCTAAGCATAGAGCTTTGCAGACGACAGGAGATGAAAACTCACGTTCTGTCCGCACAGCTCTATACCTAGAGAGACACATTAAAAAAATTTTGTTATGCCAAACACTACGTTTTCAATCACAGGCTATTTAGGTTCATCTCATGTCTAGATCGATACTTCAATGCATGTATACTGCAACTTCAGTTTTATATCATGTTAATTTATATCAACAACCACCTCCATTATTTATTAGCAAAGAAAATACATAAATTGCGAGACAACAAGTGATACAATACAAAAGTATCAACCCCTTCATTTCATTGATTCCCGAAGTATTGCATTTCAAATCATTGAAAATTCCACTCATTTGAGGATTCAATATTTTATCAAGTGTAAACTATTCGATGATGAACAAAACAAAATAATCCGACACAACCAATACCTTGTAAATCTGACATTTTACATCTTGTAAAATCACTTAACGTATGCCAAACAGGTGACGCCTGATTAACTCGGTTTAAAATTATATGAATTGTGATTCATTATGTTTCTGATTCTATAGAAATCTTACCTTTATGATGCATATTAATTAGGAGAATAAAATAATTTTGCTAATGCTTGTTGCAACAAAATAATGAGACTGAATACGACTTTTACATTCCAAATCATGAATTTGAATGCGTCCATAATGCAGTCATCATTGCAGGTATTATTAAGTATGTCAATTTCAATGTTCGCTGTTTAATCTTGTGCACATTCAGATCGTAAGACATAAAACATTCTCCACATAAATGGTCTTAGATGACGTAATTTAACATGATTGTTCCTGGAAATTTGATATTGTAAATAATTTAGAAACGAGCGAACAGAGCTCTTTATGGTCGGAGATAAAAAAATACATTTCGTACAATGAAATATACAAACCTACGCTATGAAAACCCTCTGAGCCGGCTTGGATCAGTCGGTAGCGCGCTCGACCCTTGATCGTAAGGTCGTGAGTTTGAGTTCAGTCGCCGGCAGGTCGGTTTCCTGTCCTTCGGACTGAGACAGCAAAAACTGAGGTGTCGTGTCACAGTAGGTGTCGGCACGTTAAAGAACCCTCACTGCTCAATGGCCGTAAGTGCCGAGCATAGGCCAAAAATTTAAAGTCCTTCACCGGCAATTGGTGATGTTTCCATTATGAGTGAAAGATTCCTGAGTGGGACGTTAAACAACAATAAACAAACATAAAAGCTTCTTAATACAGGAAATAGAAGAAGTCATTTATCTATATACACAATTCACACACTTACTTAAACTTACATGTGGCTTTGCTAACCCGACAATTATAAAGTTACGTTACTCACAAAGATGACCAAGCTTTTCTTACTGCCAATTAAGGTTGTGCCTTAGTTCGAGCCAGTACATTACTCGAACATAACGTCATATTGACACATATGACGTATCAGAGGTAGCAACAATGTCAGTCTACCATTCAGGAACATGGATTTCGGAGGCATTAATCGCCAGAAGTTTTCACGAAATTGCACGAACACACAAACAATTGACATGTTTATATGAACGCAAACTTACAAATTGGTGTTACTTTCTATGTCAAACCTTTCAAAATTTCTGCAATCACTATTTCAAGTTTCTGACAAGTGTAAACATAAACAATTAAAGAATGGCAATGTTCATTCAGTGAATACTGGACTTATTGATATACATGATATTTTTACATATCTATTTTTTAACATTGCCATGTCATACGCATATAGAGTTTTCTTGCAGAAGGTCGGTGGTAACCGAGATTTCTCCTCCACCAATAAAAACTAACTGAAAGATTGTTGAGTATGGCGTAAAACAAAAAAGCAAAAAAAATCAAATAAAATCAGAAAATATAGAAAATATATCTATGTTATCTTACAGTAACAGAGAGTGAATACAAACTCAAACACAATGAAATGTCCTAAGAACAGGATACCCAGGCAGAGCCAAAGATAGATGGATGATTCATTCCTCAATTATTTCAATTGAATATAACCGTGAACCCACGGCGGGTGTGACCGGTCGACAGGGGATGTTTGCTTCTACATGACACATATTCCCACCTGTACTTTCCTTGTGGATCCAATTTTCTTCTGATTTCTGTATTGTCTCATGAGCCTTCCTTCGACTAATACGCTGGTATCTTTGATTCTTAGATAGATAGATAGATAGATAAATAAATAGGTAGATAGATAGATAGATAGATAGATAGATAGATAGGTAGATAGATAGATAGATAGATAGATAAATAGGTAGATAGATAGATAAATAAATAAATAGGTAGATAGATAAATAAATAGGTAGATAGATAGATAGATAGATAGATAGATAGATAGATAGATAGATAGACAGATAAACAGATCGACCGATCGATAAATAGATAAAGAGGCATTACTTCTTAAGTGGATTATTTAATTGTTTTCACAAAATTCTCAAATAATATCTTGAAAATCTTTATTCTGTATGACGAGAGAGACAGACAGACAGAAATTGACAGGCAGACAGGGAGAGAAATAGAGAGACACAGATAGGCAGAGGTTGTTTGTTTCTTTACACCTCGTGAATAATTTTTCACTTTTATAGAGATGTCACAACCTTTAGGTGAAGTGCTACAAATTTTGACCTATGCTCTGGACTGACCTAAATGCAGTGAGGTTTTTTACTTTCCACGCCTGCCGTGACAGGCGGCCTCGGTTTTTATGTCTTATCCGAAAGACCCGTGACTTTCACTTCGTACGGTAAAAGTTTGGCGAAAGAACAGACACTACCATTTTTAAAAAGTCTTTGGCATAACTGAGAGAGAGAGAGAGAGAGAGAGAGAGAGAGAGAGAGAGAGAGAGAGAGAGAGAGAGAGAGAGAGAGAGAGAGAGAGAGAGAGAGAGAGAGAGAGAGAAGGGGGAGAGTTTTAATATATCTTATCGGACACTTGATTATCTGTTCTTTCTGACCCTTTAAATTGTCTTTTCGTTTGTTATTTCTGTTTATTTACACTAACTTTGAGTAGAGCAAGTTTGTCGTCATACTTTTTGCCAAACAACTTTTGATTTGAGTATCTGTCGTCCGTTATGTTTATCTACCATCAATTCTCGGAACCATCAATACGTGCCGATGTCACTTGCCAGTAATCCTCTTACTAAACAAACTATTCCGTAATATTTTCAGATAATTAGACGTGGATATGAATGACTTTAGCAAATGAAATTGACAGTTGTACATTTCGCAACAGTAAAAGGAAAAAGAGCAAACTTTCACTATGAGATTGTTCATCAACTGGTCATCGCAATCAATTTTAGGGCAATTCATTAACTCATGTAGAGAAATTTATGTCAAAAGGTATTCAAACAAGCGGCAGCAACTATCCCCGATTTCCAGTAAATTGATTTAACAGTGATATTGATTCCGGTGTCATGAGTGTCATCTACACCACGTTATTGATGTGAATAAATGATACCTACAAACTAGTTCTAAAAAACACAAAATGCCAGTCAGCAGGAGAAGTCCAAGTCATTTGTCCGTTACTGAGTTTATCAGGGTCGGAAAGAGACGATTAAAAATTGAAATAGAAGTCGAGTCCCTGAAATTAGAAATACAAAGTCAGATCAAGTCTGCAAGCCCCCAAAAAAATTCTCAAATTTGGTAATGAGAAGCTCATTTTAACTATCAATTCACATTTCGTAACATTCACAACACGTATACCTTTTATCGTGTACCCCGGGACGTGTCCCCCTGGGCGTGTCCCCCTGGAGGTTTATATCTGTACTTTTAATCATGGGGCTAATTCAGATTTAAGTCTAGATTTCGGTCAACCATAGAAAGTATTTTTACCTTGCATCATTGTTTCTCTCTCTCTCTCTCTCTCTCTCTCTCTCTCTCTCTCTCTCTCTCTCTCTCTCTCTCTCTCTCTCTCTCTCTCTCTCTCTCTCTCTCTCTCTCTCTCTCTCTCTCTATATATATATATATATATATATATAACATTGTGAAAACCGTCGTCACGAAGACTCTTTATATATTAAAAATACTTAAAAACAATTCTGTTTTACTTAATTTACAAATATGTTTCATTGAAATTAACAAAAATATTTATTTCTATTACTACGGCGCCCCTTTAGTGACATAGAAATTAGTATATTTTTTCTTATATTGTGCGCACAATATAACTAAATTGTGCGCACAGTTTAACAAATACTATATTGTGCGCACAGTTTAGTTATATTGTGCGCACAGTTTAACTATATTGTGCGCACAGTTAATATTCCTTATATTGTGCGCACAGTTTAGTTATATTGTGCGAAAAGTTTAACTATTGTGCGCACAATTGAGGATAAATTGCGCACAGTTTAGGTATATTGTGCGCACAGTTTAGGTATATTGTGCGCACAGTATAGTTTTTTGTACGCACAGTTTAATCATATCAAACTATTTAAGAAGAGGCCCAATGGGGCCTTAGGTCGCTCACCTGGCAAATTTGTTCAACATTGTATAAGAAGTCAAAATGTCTAAAAGATTATATTTTCTGTTTAATTAGTTGATTTTCAAAGATTGGCCAGTTGTAACTCTCTTATCGGAGCCTCTATATGTCTTAGTCCCCTTTCCTTTGCAATTATTGTGCGGATTAATATCGGGATAGTTTCTGCAAAATTTTGTTTACTTACGTGCCTGTGACCTCAACCTTCGACCCCTTGACCTTGACAATTTGTCAAACTGGTTTAACTACATTGTGCGCAAAATTAAACTATTTCTGAATATTTAAGAAGAGGCCCAACGAACAACTTTATAATATATCTTTGGATACAATATGTCTACAGTAAAACCCATACAATCTGGCGGTTGGAGTCTTGTGAAACCTCAATTTCATTTAAAAAATTGTAGCTATGGACTTGACAATGATGTAAACCAAATTTGACAGAAACCTAATTATCGATTCGGTTTAT
Source organism: Atrina japonica (assembly GCA_030159075.1). Taxonomy (NCBI): domain Eukaryota; kingdom Metazoa; phylum Mollusca; class Bivalvia; order Pterioida; family Pinnidae; genus Atrina; species Atrina japonica. The sequence continues at coordinate 192,775 of BROG01000178.1, forward strand.
AAGAAGATTACCAAGTTTTTACCCCTTTTTGCCCATTTGGAGCCATATCGATCCTAGGCCCTTGGCGTTTTCCAAAGCTATGTGGCTTCATACGAGGTTAGTTTCTGGCAAGTTTGATTTGGTTTCGGTCCATTGTTTTTTTTTATTTGTTTGTTTGTTTATTGTTGTTTAACATCACACTCAAGAATCTTTCACTCATATTTAGACATCACCAAATGCCGATGAAGGGCTTCAAATTTTGGCCTATAATCGCAATTACGGCCATTAGCAGTGAGGGTTTTTTAACGCGACACGGCACCTCGGTTTTAACTTTCTCATCCGAAAGACAGGAAACCAATCTGCCACCGGCTGGACTCGAACTTACGACCTCACGATCAAGAGTCGAGCGCGCTGCCGACTGAGCCAGGTCGGCTCCCATTGTTTTTTAGAAGAAGTAAAACAAAGTTGACGAAAAGTGTATTTTCTGTTTATCTAGGTGCCTGTGACCTTCACCCTTGAGCCCGTGACATTGAAACATTGTCACAACGATTACTCAGATAACTCCTAACAATTCCCGTATATCTTTGTCGACAAAAGATCAGGCAGTTTGTATAAAACCATACCATAGGACATTTGATCAGATTTCAATTTCAATTAAGCCGCATGTTTGCAAAGGGGCTGGTACACACAGAGGCTTCAAAAGGAGTCACAACTAGAAACATTTTGCAAAATTAACTGATTAAACAAAAAATATCATTTTCAGACATTTTGAATTTTTATTCAACAAATTTGCCAGGTAAGCGACCTAGAACTCTCTTCTTTTCTATTCAGATAAAGATCAACTGTGCGCACAATATAGTTAAACTGTGCGCACAATATAGCTAAACTGTGCACACAATATAACTAAACTATGTACACAATATAACTAAACTGTGCGCACTATATAGCTAAACTGTGTGCATAATATAACTAAACTGTGCGCACAAGATACCTAAACTGTGCACACAATACAATAAAACTGCGCACAATATAACTAAACTGTGCGCACAATATAACTAAACTGTGCGCACAATATAATGAATGCTAAACTGCGTGCACGATATAGTTAAACTGTGCGCACAATATAACTAAACTGTGCGCACAATATAGTGCATAATAGAAGCATATTGTACATCTAAGACGCTTTCAAAGTTCAAACTAACTAGTAATTACTAATATGTTTCAATACCATATGTATGTTTCAGAGATATGAAATTGATCTTACACACACTGTCAGATTCTGTGACAAATCACCTTAAAAGATGATAACAGCATACACCCAACTTGATTACATTAGCTTCTTTTGCATATACGTTGATAAATCGAAAATTCGGTAAAATATTGTTTTAGCCCCAGTCCAGCAAAATGAAATTAAATCTCTAAAGAAAATATAGAAAGGAAAGGTAAATCTAAAATAGAACACCCGTGTATTTAAATTGTCATTGTCTTATACATTAGAACATCGGTATACAGACGCAATACTGAGACAAGAATGTTATTTTGATTTACCCTTGAGGATATGGAGTACTTGGATCAGCATACATGTAGCATATGTCTGTCATTTTATCATAATGAAAGCACTTCATGTTCAGGTAAAGTATATTAACGACATGTTTTCGAAAATAGAATATAAAAACTGAATGAAATCTGATACTAAGGAGATGTTATCATATCCTTCCTGATATATATTCCTGGAAGATGGAAAAATGAGTTTTGAAGAAAATATTTTATATATAGATGAAGACGCTATAGCATTTCATCTTATACACGAATCTTGAGGACATAAATGGGAATTATGTTTGAAGTGGGAGGACTTAATATGATAAATTAGACTTTCATGAAGTAAAGTAACATAAGTTGATTTTACACTTTTGTGGTTGCCATAAAAGCAAATGCATAATACTCATAGTTTGAGGGATGAAAGAATAAAGTTTTGTGATGTGTCAACGAGAGAGAGAGAGAGAGAGAGAGAGAGAGAGAGAGAGAGAGAGAGAGAGAGAGAGAGAGAGAGAGAGAGAGAGAGAGAGAGAGAGTTATAATTTACTTATACTCAGATCAGAGAGAGATATTATAAAACCAAAACTTGTCTGCTTGTTCTTCAGAAACATTTAGATATTTGGTACTTCTACTAGGGAAAATTGTATATGGTGCTTTAAAAAGGGGGGCGGAATTAAACAAAAGCCATCTATTGTGTCCGTTTAGTATAAATGTAAACATAACATTTGCTTCATTCTTTGAAAATATTATAAACATACTACCAAAAGATAAGAAAGGAGAGGGAAATTGGCACTTCCAAAATACAGTTAGTTGCCAACTTTTAGTTTAAACGCAAGGCATTTGTACTTCGTTTTGATAAAAATTTAAAAGTTCAAACATTACATTCAGTAATAAATTAATGTTATGTAATCATTGTGATTTGACTGTTGCCTTAACATAAACTTCTGTACATTTTTTATATAAGCCACCTATCTCTTTGATTTGTTATGCGCCGAGAAACAAGTGAGAAACATAGCTACATTTTTATTCTGTACTTGCATTAGTATATTGAATATTTGTAGACATTTTATACCTGCCGCTCTCTGTTTGATTTATCATGCGCAGAGGATCAAGTTAGAAGCATATCTACATTTGAGACTACTGTCATTACTGTATTGTTGTGGATATTTGTAGACTTTTGTTCATACCAACCACCTAATCGTTTGATTTGCCATGCGCAGAGAAACATGTGAAAAGCATATCTACATGTGAGACTGAGCTTTCATTAGTATATTTGTTTTGAAATTTAAGATTGTTTCTAGAGACAAAATTTTATCAGTTGCATACTTCGAAATACCAACACGAAGCTCAAACGATATATCACAGTAGAAAATGATTTTTCCAATGAAAAGAATATTATAACATAATACCAAAGTTATAGATTTGAAAGAAAACAAACGAAAATAAATAATCAGGACGATCGTTTCTGTCAATAAGACTCGAATCAATTGAACTAAAGTAGATACAGTGAAACTTGTATATAAAGACTCCTTAAAGACATAACAAAACAGTTTTTATGAGGACGAGGTCTTTAGATAGAGGTTGCTTTGCACACAAATGATACCATTGGGGAGAGCAAAAATATCGAGTAGAGTTGTCTTGTAGTCTTTGTGACCAAGGGATATTTATACACTGGTGGTTGCTAGAGTAGGTTTTACGGTACAACATTACCACACAAATAGTGGTATTATACAAGGCCACTTTACGAAGATGACTTCCTTGGCTTTTTAGGAGTTAGGAATCGAAACAGTGCTATACATATAATTGGCTTCTACCACAAGACCAGGTACTGGGTTTATGCATGTGGTTGTAAATATTATAACATAATACAAAAATTATAGTTTTCGTAAGTTTATAAATAAATAAATAAACAAAAAACAATAAAATAAATAATAAAAAGAAAACAACAAGCAAACAAACAAAAAGGTCAAAACAAGAAAATGATACCCGGGAAACCCTTTGCATTAATTATCTACAAATAAAATATGACGAATGATGAGATAATTTTAATTCTATTTCGTGGCAATACATTTTAAATATATGTATCCTCATTTCCAACATCATCGTTATAGAATTTTCGCCCTCATGTAACAAAACAGATTTTAAGTCGTGTTGTAGAAATCATTCAAGGTATTTCTTAGCGACTTGAGACGAAAACTTAAAGGAACTATGAAAACACGTTATCCCTCTGTATTTAGTGATCCAAAAGTAGTAACTGAACTGGATAGATTACATAAACAATATGTACTGTTCCTAGCAGACAAAGCCTCAAATAATATAATTTTTATTTGCAAGGCACATTACTATAATTGTTTATTAGAAGAACTAGGGTTTAATACGAATTAATGACGAGATCCTTCAAAATAACGTGTCCGTATTACGCTCTTTTGATGTACCTACATCCGATACTGATTTTGAGCTACCATATTTATATTGGATACTTAAACTTCATAAAACCCCATATAAACAGAGGTACATAGCAGGATCCAGCAAATGTTCTTCCAAACCTTTATCTTTACTCCTTACCAAAATATTGACAGTCGTTAGGGAGCTTTCAGAAAATTTAAAGGCGCACAATTTTTCTCAAATTCACAGTTACTCTTGATTTTTGTTGAAGTTTAAAACAGTCACACAGCAGAGCTATATTGATACGATCCATTCAAACAAATTTTAGATCATAATTGCTGTATTCAATAATGTAACAATAAATGTGTATTTTACTGCAACATCGTTTGATTATAATCATTACTCTTCACTTTAGACGAAAGTATTGCATATTCTCCTCATCGATAATTGATCTGTGATATTCACCATTTCTGAATATACTGATGACACCTTTAGATCAGATGTGCATTTCGCTTTAATTCATATATATATATATATATATATATATATATATATATATATATATATATATATATATATATATATATATATATATATATATATATATATATATCAGACAGTTTCTACGCATGACATATATGATTACAATAATATAGGGAGGGTAACTTTACATCAGAGAGACAATAGGTTAATGGTTTTGTAACATATTGATATAACTGGTGTAATGAAAATCAGGTGTTCCAATTTTAAGATAGGTCAGAATGTATGTGATGCCTACATCATAATTGCCCTAAGTTTTAGGGGTTGTTTCGATTCAGTCTTAACCTTCAAAAGTTATACATTCTATATTTATTATTTTATAATAATATATGTTATATTTTACAATACTTGAATAAAATAAAAACCGAGGTACCGTCTCAAAGTAGGTGTCGGCACGTTAACGAACCCTCACTGCTCAATGGCCGTAAGTGCCAAGCATAAGCCAAAATTTGACGCCATTCAGCGGCATTTGGTGATGCCTCCATATGAGTGAAAGGTTCTCGAATGAGTATTAAACAACAACACAACAACAACAGATTGGATAAAAAAAAGCTAAACCATGGCAGCTGTTTTATTTTTAACAAAATTTTAAACTCATTTGATTAAAAGTAAATATTTCCAGTAGTGGATGTCATTAATTTCCTTGAATTCTATTTGTCTGTCGTCTGCTCTGGGCATATTATGGAAAACAGTTATAAAATTGATTACGTTTGAATATGTCGTTCAACATAATATATTCATTGATATTTTAATGATTGACGAGTGTTTAGTTTGTTAATATTCCGTATGAACTTCATAAACATCATTAGTACGGTAAAGATATTTCTACCACAGATGTTTTATATGTTCATTATATGAATTTTCTAGCTGATATTACCCGTACCTAAAAGGGCTCCAACTTGTATATACTATATCTAGGGCTCCAACTGGTATATACTATATCTAGGGCTCCAACTGGTATATACTATATCTAGGGGTCTAACTGATATATACTATATCTAAGGCTTCATATTCAATCTTTCATTAAAATTTCGAAGACGTACTTGTTGTTGTACATTGCCAATGAACTTGCTGCAATGGTCCTTGTCAAAGCGTAGACAAAGCGTAGTTGCTTCATCGCCATGCATTCATCGTGGGAATAAAAGTCAATCAGTGGATGGCATTTAAAAAAGGGTCACTGAAAGATTGAAGTCTAATCTATATCATTCAGAAATACTAGATCGGAACACGGTATCTAAGAATAAAAATCTTTATCGGGGTTCAGGACAGCAGTATATAAATTCCCTGACCGCTCGTTGGACGAAACCAACACCCAATTATCTCTTAAGGAACTTACCTGTGAAGCATACCTGGTCCTTTCTACACATTTCATTGCCTGTCGCTTTAACATGCAACTGGTTGACCTGTGGTCTATTGAAATAAAGTGTAACTAGAAAAACCATACATTTCATCAAATCGTAACAGAACTACGACGGCCGAGTAAAAATTGAATTGCAGTTCATACTACTGAACAAGTCACATGATTTTTGAATTGGCTATTCTAATGAATATTCAAAAGCGACAAGATTGCAAAACTGCAAAAAAGAAATCTGAGGCCTGTTTTTTAACCATTAACCTGGTTTAAAATATTTTTACAGTGAAGCAGTTTAATTGTATGGTTTAAACCGTGTGGTTAAATGGTTAAACAAAATCTCAACCGCAATCAAGAGTACAGTTAAGAAAGTTTAAGGTTCAAAAGCGACAAGAAAAGAATCATTCAATAAATTATATTTCAAGTTTCTATACAATGAATATACAGAAAAAATATAATTTGATATAGCTTTCTCTCGTCTATTTCTTGTCGCTTCTGTGTCCTTCTCCATCTCACCCTGTATGTTTGTTGTATAGAGACTTGAAATATAATTTGTTTCATCGATCTTGACTTTAATTTATTTGTTTGTCGTTTAAAGACGCGTTTGTTACTAATTAGTTACACCCTCATATTCAAACACAAACGGTGTTTTCAACCACTCCGTTTTTCTCTTCCTAAAACATGTTCATGGTTTGTGACTAAAACGTATTTCAGGTTGTTTATAACCCTAAACAGGTTTGAGTATAAAACAAAACCAGGCCTTTAGTTTTCACCTGTTTATTTGAATAAACACAAGTAAACAAGAACAAATGATGTATTTAGAAAATAGAAATTAAAACTGTATAGCTATGGCATTATAAATAAGATTTTTTTTCATTTCTTTTGTTGTACTTGAAATGCACATCAATGAAAATGATAAAATCGGTACAGAATACACAAAATACCTGATGTGAAAGTAATAAAAAAGAATGGTATAATATTACTTAAGATAGCACTTGAAATTACATCAAATATACATTTATTTTCTTTTTACTGCATATAAACATTGAATACCTTAAAATACTACATATAAATCACAATTAAGTTTCTTTTCTTAGTCTCTTTAGTGCTTGAGGTAACTGGATGTTGTTGTAGTCAAGTAGGCGTTTGGGGATCGCATCAGGAAGAACTAGTCTCAAAACAACACGATCCTAAGACATTTCGTCATCCGTTCGGAACTATTTGCCACCAGTTTTGACAAATCACTCCCTCTACCGAAACAATAAGCTCACTCATTTTACAATGCATAAAGCAGACCATATTTATAATGTAATTGATATAAAAGATAGTTGAGGTAACATCTGTAATTATATTTCGCCTCAGGTTACATATATCATTGCAATTTATTCAAACTGACTATGCTCTTACTTAAACTGTAAATAACGATTGTGCAATCGGTGAGTATTTATAAGAAAGAAAATACAATATTAATATTTGTAAACGGACTCTTTGTAATTCCACGTCAGTGTGGTAAATTATATATTACTGAGTTATATTTCCATGAAATAAAATGTTAAACATGAAGAAAAGGACCTATGTATGCTTTGTTAAAATGAGTCAACAGAGGATAAGTTGTCTCGAGTGGAGTTGTCTTGCGGTCGACTTGACGAACAGGATATTATTGTTCCACTGTCGTATATTTGTACAATATGTGGTGAGTTGTTGTAAACGTAACAAAATTTGGCAATCGAGCATCGTCTTGAGCAATATAACTTTGGTATTATGTTTATAACATTTGAATCATATCAAATAAAACTCAGATAAGTACTAGCTAAGCATTTAGTATGTACATTGGAAATCAAAGTACCAGATGACGACCTTATTGTCATCTCTATAATATATTCATACCATACCCCAAAAGCGTGCAATCTGCTTTCAAATAGAGTATGGTGCGTATGAATACAAAAGATTAATGTTCAGTAAATTCCAATGATAATTTTCTAAGAAATTATTCCGCATCAGGAATCATTTCATTTAACACTCTGTTATTAATTTATTTCCATTTTAATGTATATTTCAATATAATGCACTATTTTTACAGAGCAGTAATTTGCCTGACTAGCATATTCTGGGCATAGGAACGGTGTTTTCATCTCAACGCCCTGCAAGTAAACATGTGTCACACCGTGAAAAACATTTACAAAACACACCAACAAAAATAAAAATATACAAATTTCTAATCTTCACGATTAAAGAAAGATATTTATGTTATAATTAATGAAATATCATCAACTTCCTCAAATAGTGCTATTTTCATACGGTCACCTAGATATCTTTGTAATTTATCGTATAACCCGAGATTAATTAATGGCGAAAACTGAAATCTAACAGTGATTTTCATGTAAGGTATGGTTAATCAAATAAATAAAGACTTTCCTTGGTATCACTTTCAGTCATATTTTGGTGAGATATGATGTCATAAGTACGTGTAACCCTAGATCATACTACCTGGAATCTGACATACTGTAGAACATTCGCAGTGATTCGGTTGTACAAAGCGTTGACGTAACAAGCGGAAGTTCCAGATTAGATTCCTACTCACTCTTGTAACATTAAGTAGTGACTTGTACGTCGCCCCGCGCAGAAAACTCATGTCAAGACACTTACTTATTTTTCAGTGCATTGACATCTGTCCACTGCTAAGGTCAAAATCTGTGAAACTTCATCTAACACTCTTCATATCAATTCCATATGCAGCTTAAGGAGATGCCCTTGTGATCTCATTTATCTGTCGTTATTTCGGTGTAATTCTATGGTCAAACATATCACTGAACATTCGGATACCCGATAGTGTTTCGTTGCCGCCAATGGCATTGCGGACAGTATGTAAGTACGTTATTGCGATTATTTAGTTTAAACTCATAATTATTGTAGTCTTTTTTAAATACTTCTCGCAGTTTTTGTGATACAACGAGTTATCACAGGTCACAATGTTGAACACATGAGTTATATCCATAGAACATTAATTGAAAAACTTGACGAATGAAGAATTCATTCCGATATTTACACAACGATGAGAAGCTTATCATGAAAAATTGATGTTTTGTATTAAAAGACACGGTGGTTTGTCATGGTTACTGATAAAATCGTCGTGTTTGATCACTAGTAAAGATATTTTAGATTAGTTAAAGGATAGGCATGTGTTAACTCTTGAAAATATTGAGTACCAGTAAAATGAAAACATCAAGCAGGGGGAGGGGTTAAAAAGTAAGAACACCTCTTGTTGTAACATTGTACTTATATCTTTAAAACCTTTTATGTCATGTTGTAAATTTGTAAATGTGTACTATACCGGGTGTGTAAATACAAAATTTACAAGAGAACACTAGAATCTGAAAATAATTAAAATGAAATGAAATCATTACTCTAGCTCAACCGTACAATTTCAAAAATGTCGACAAATATTTTGAAAACATGTTCAATTCTTAGTGACATGCTTGATGTATTTTTCATTTTTATGCGAATGAAATAAGTATATAATTGTTTCTTAATATGTCACATCTTGAAGTTTTTCAAATACTATACTATAAAGTCAAAACAGTCAAATGTCAGTTCAGCTTAAGAACAGAGTAAATTTGGTGACTTTGAGTCCATTGGGGTATTGGCTATGTATAACCCATCTTAATCTCAATTTTTTTCACAAGGTTTTAAGCAAAAACGAAGAAATACCGATGAATATTCGAATCTCTAAACTTATATGTGCAACAACAGTAGGAGAACAAAATCGTAGACGGCGATTGAGTAATGATAAAATTTGTATTTCACAAGTTTCACAAGCATATACCATTGATATAGAATAGATATAAAAAATAGATTTTATCAACGAAGTATTGAACACAGATATCCAAATAATATGTTAATCTACTATTTTGTATAACAAATAGCATAAACGGTTAAAGTTAGATGTCTACAGTTTGTATATGCATACCATACTGGACCTGCCCTAATTTTCACAAAACACAAAGTACATGGGAATATGAGATTTTTATGCCTGTGTATAGTTCTTATTTGTTGTTGTGTAAAATGTACAAATAGTAAAAGTAGAAAAAAAAAATTAAATGCATTTTGGTAAATACAGCCAATTCCCGGTCATTCAAAACAATGGTGATATTACAAATATGAAATCAAATATTGCCTCACTAATGGAAAATTAGAAGAACGAGAAGAGGAAGAAGAGTGGATTTACATCCATCTTATATTCAAGCAAAATTTAAGTATCCACGTACGTGTGCTGAATCATATATTATTGAGATATATTTGTCTAAGTACATTATCTTGCCTTGTCCATCGTCATATAACAAAGCTGCTGAGCTAGCACATATTTAGTTAGGTCCAAGACAGTTTCATGTATACTGATGACTTTTGAAATATAAGAGTAAAACCATATTGCAACGTAAAAAATTATTTATAGCCTATATTGTCTTTCATTAATGTATTTTATCAACAATCAACAATTAAAGACATTGGTAGTGCAAAATCACGTTTATCTTCTGACGATCTTAAACGTAATCATGTCTTTTCAAAATGATGCTCGAAACATTACTAACATTGATGCACGGATATGCTTGATTTGTATAACCGAATGTTTTTCTATCTCTGTTACAATCATATATGAAATATTGATCTCAGATTGTTCTTCGGTTATATGCAGAGGAAAGGAAAAAACAAAAACTAATTTCGCTGACACACATGCCTTTTTCTCCCTCTTATCAAATATGTAGCACAGACATTTTCTAGTGATCGGCCTAATTTAGGATACCTTTCACCGATTAATACTGGTGTACAACAGAAAATGTTGCGAAATGAGAGAAAGCAAAGAGCGTATACACAAGATTGCACATGAGACGATTATAACTTAGGCTTATTAATCCTGGTCACACACACTCATACGCACAAACGCATGCTGTTCTGTTTCTGTTTGAATATTGTTTTAGGCCATACTCAATTTTCAGCCATTTGGTGGCGGCCAGTTTTTAATGTTTGTTATCATTATTCAAAAATAATCTCTGTCTGAAGGTTTGCATCAACATTCAAATATGGACCACATCATCCGGTAACAAAACTTGATGACAAGAAAGAATACAATTTAACCATTAAGTCTAAGAATCATTTCCTTGGCGATAAAAATGGACAGAGCTCATATCATAAAACATAGCGTCTATTCCGGTTATATTCCAATAACTCTTTTCCAGAAGTTAAAAGGGATGAAAATGATAAGATGAAATATTTGTAAAAAAAAAAATACTGAATAATACAGGAAATCGTTCCCTCATTACTCACTCGATACCTTTATATGAGGAGATAACTTGCAGTGTTAATATTTGCTATATTCACGGTGTTCATAAATCTGCAAATTTAAGAACCAGACAGAAAAGTTTTAATACAATTATATATGCCTAATGCATTTCAGGGTGCCTTTGCAGGACTTAATATTTTACTGTCATAAAAACTTACACACTGCAGGAGAGAGAGAGAGAGAGAGAGAGAGAGAGAGAGAGAGAGAGAGAGAGAGAGAGAGAGAGAGAGAGAGAGAGAGAGAGAGAGAGAGAGAGAGAGAGAGTGGAGGAGAGAGAGAGAGAGAGAGAGAGAGAGAGAGAGAGAGAGAGAGAGAGAGAGAAATGAAAATTAAAACACGTGCAATAAAACCCCTATCCGGTTATTATTAAACGATTGAATAATTAGCAGTTTGTAATATCCGTTAGAACGTCAAATTTATAAACTTGCAAAGTAGTCCCTTTATTTCTATCTGTGTAGATCAAACAATCGTCTTTTTAATATTTTTAATAAGATTTTCATTTGTAAAATGACTATAATGATTGCCATATCCCTTATACGCCTGTGATTACACTTATATTATAAAAATGTTTTCCACATGGGGAAATTAAATCCCGACTTGGCAATACATATGCTTTTATTTCACCTCTATAAGATTTCTTGCAATTTCATTGGTGAATCAGCACTGAGTTTTTTAACTAACTAACTCTAATATGCGCAGAAATGAATGCGTGTACCGATTGTGTTCTACGTGTATAAGAATCTCTGTTTAAATCACCTATACGTTCAAATGCCGACTGAAATATGTGCCATCAAATTAAGGTTGTATCGACACAGATCCTGTTATGTCGATAGTTATTCAACAAATAACGAATACCTTTAATACAATGATAATAAATACATGTATAATATTCCTGGAATGGTTGAAATTGTCTGCCCTTGAAAGTCATTGCTAACCTAAGCGAGCAATGTATTTTGTTGTGGTAAGAATTTTCACTACCACCCTATCAGGAATGTTTTACCTGTATAATAAGCCACTCTTATTTACTATTTAAATCTTCATATTGGGAATTTTGCACAAATGTTTGAAAGAACACATTATAAAATATTTATGTGCGCCCTGTTCATGCTCATGGCCTTTGTATACCGGCACAATGATTTAATATCTCACTGATAGCGTATCGCATATTCATGAGATTTCTGCAGACTGCCATAAGTCAAATGCCTCTATTAACAATATAAACATTCCAATGTACCGCATGCTTGTTTGAATACATGAATATTCATTAAGCTTCCGGACACTGTCAAAACCATGTACACATATCACAATATAAACTTCTTGTTGTTGCCGTCTGCCTGCCAATCACACAATTACGTAACGATCATAATACTCGTACGTGTAATTGACAGGGGTACCGTGATTTATCCACGTTGGTCATGGAGTGTTATAATCAGATAAGTAATGAAATAAAATATATCATCTTTTAAACCACCAGTTCTTACAACTTTCTCAAATGTTTGTGATAAAACATGCTTGATTTCCTGAAGGATATCATGATTGGTCCGAGGACTCCATAAAACATATATTTATGACTGTAAGCGACGGAGAAACTGAAAAGCAATTGCTCATCAGTAGATCTTTGTATTTACAGCATGCCGTTATGGAAAACTATTCGTTATTTAGTGTTTTGTGTGTACGCGGAATTAATTTCATGGCTCTTCAGACAAACAAAAACGATACGTTTTATTTCCAAATTGAATGTCTGGTTGAAGTACAGTCGTGAGAGAATAGACTAGTTTGCATATGGACTTCTTTTTAGCCTCGATCTCTTTTGTTAAGATATCGCTTGAAGTTCTGGTGTTATGTCCTGGTCGTTGCTATGTAATATAATATGAGATGTAATTTGTTTTGTTTTCTGAGTTTGTCTTACATTATCTGTCTCTGTTTTTGATGTCTTAAATATCTTGGTTTGCCTTGTAATGTCGAACACTACGTGAAACATGTCTCTGTTTGTCATGTAATGTATAACACTACGTGAAACATGTTTATGTCTGTCGTGTAATGCCGAACACTACGTGAAACATGTCTATATTAGTCGTGTAATGTCGAACACTACGTGAAATATGTTTATGTTTGTCGTGTAATGTCTAACACGACGTGCAACATGTGTATGTTTGTCGTGTAATGTCGAACACTACATGAAACATGTCTATGTTTAGTCCCCCCCCCCCAACCCCCCCCCCCCCCCCCCACCCCCCCCCCCCGTGTAATGTCGAACACTACGTGAAACATGTCTATGTTTGTCGTGTAATGTCGAACACTAAGTGAAACATGTCTATGTTTGTCGTGTAATGTCGAACACTACGTGAAACATGTCTATGTTTGTCGTGTAATGTCGAACACTACGTGAAATATGTCTATGTTTGTCGTGTAATGTCTAACAATACGTGAAACATGTCTATTATTGTCGTGTCATGTCTAACACTACGTGAAACATGTCTATGTTTGTCGTGTCATGTCGAACACTACGTGAAACATGTCTATGTTTGTCGTGTCATGTCGAACACTACGTGAAATATTTCTATGTTTGTCGTGTCATGTCGAACACTACGTGAAACATGTCTATCTTTGTCGTGTAATGTCGAACACTACGTGAAATTTGTGTATATTTGTTGAATGAATCTTCAATTGTGAAGTTGTAATATTTGAATGCATCGGACATGCATTGACAATGTGTGTTGGAAGATGACTAACATTACATATGTATTGCTGATTTGTCGGTTTATGTCCAGCGTTACATCGAAACTCCAAGTCCATTAGAATACAAATGGTCTCAACATGAAGAACAATTGCGAATCCAAACAACAGGATGGGACAAGGAGGAGAAGGAGTCAGCACCCCTGATATATCATATATAATACGCAATGTGTGTGTTGTTTTTGTTGTTGATGATGATGTCTGCCATAACGCATTATTGAGCTATACATCTATCTAAAATTATAGTCTTAATCACAAAAACGATATTCTTGAGCATTTATTTGTTTTTATTCAAACCTGTTACTATATCATTTTGTTTATATATATACAACCAGTGATTCGTTGCTTCCGTTTGAGACCCCGGAGGTATTTATAAACCCAGTATTTGATGTTTCGGTGCCTGCTGATATACCGAGGACATCTGTCTTTTAGACAGTACAGTTGTTTAAAGAGATAGGACCTACGATTGTTTATAAGGTTGAAATTGGTGATAAGATTTATATTTGAAAGAAAAACACTGTTCACGAACGTTTTGCTTCTTTAATTACCGCAATTAACATATAAACGCTGATTGTTCTTATCACCCGTCAGAAACTAGCTCATTATTTCTGCGTAGATGCAATCCCAGAAACACTAGCGTTGACCTGACTTTTAGAATTTTAGAATCTAAATTGTACCATTTTCTAAATCTTAAATTTTGATAAATCTATATCGTTGATAACATAGAATTGAAAGGGGTGATATTGACAAAGCTTTATAGCAACCTATTTACTGACAATACTGATTAAAGGTTCAAACCTAGACTGAAACAGATTATTTTAATTTATTTTTAAATATCATGGGAAATTTTGAAGTTGGATAAATATTATCAGTAAGATTACAACGAACGCATGTTTAATTATTTGAGCATTAGTTCCATACCAAGTGCTTTCATATTTTAATTCCATAATATGATGCTAACCCAGTGTAAGTTATTAAATGACTCGTGCAGATCGATGCATATTAAACATACCGGTTGCTTTGATACAAATGCAATGCATTGAAACTGTGCTATCCAGAAAGAAGAAGATGATAACTAAATGCTTCGATATTCGATATAATTAAGACGAACCTGGGTATATTAAAAACCAAAGAAGAATGAATACATATTTTAAATAAACAGGTTTTTTTTTTAAAAAAATGAACCGAATTATAATGGTAATAAATCAAATTGACCGGGGAATAAAAATCGATAAATTAAGTGGGATTTCAGTGTTACAGAGTTCAATATAAGTGGGTTCCTCTGTATAAACATGCTTGGAACTGATGACCGTATATTGTTTCTACGTAATTTGACGTGCGACCGCAGAGCTATTTATCTTGGCATTGGTATATTGTGAACTGAAAACAATCAAAATAAGTGTAAATTGGCAAAAAACTAAAAACAATGTCATTCTATCAAAATTGGTGTAAACAGGGTACAAACTTATGATAATACAGTACCATCTATAATAAGTAATATAACCTTGGTACATACCTATAGTAACGTCGTACCATCAAAACTTGGTACATACTTACAATGACACCGATCCATCTATTAAAATTAATACAACCTGGCTATACAAATACTGGAAGACCATACATTCAAATTGAATAGAAACAAGTAACTTTAAACAGCAATACCGTTTCATTTTCGATCCATTTTTGAAAATCAATTACAACATACCATACGAATAAAGCAAGTAGAAAATTTCTTATATAGCGACAGAAAAAACGTGCCATGAATACCATTACAACTAGTGTTTATATCTACATCAAAATAGTACTATGACTATAGGCATAAATAACGTACGTAGTACTATATATCTACAGTAAAACAGTAACACTAAAACATGGATGCACTTGGTATACACTTACTGCAATGCCGTGGCAGCTATCAAAATAAGAGTAAACGGAGTATAACCCTACAATAATTCCGTACCGCCAAAATCAGTATAAATGGGATATTTTATTTTTACAAAACCATACTAGCTATCAAAACTACTATCAATATTATAAACATACAATCAACAAGATATATATACTTTCAGCAATATCGTACCATCAAAATTATTATATACTGGTATAGACATACAGCAACACCGCTCTGTCGATCAAAAACAGATATCAACTGGGAACTAGTATTTATCTATAGCATTATTAAAACTATATTCGAGCTGAGTACACAAATGTACGACTGTACTGATATTTTTGTTATATTATTGAAGTATTGTTATATTATTAGAGCTAGTTTCGAACCGAGTACACGAATTTACGACGGTACATAAAAATCGTTCGAAATTAAGTGGGATTTCAGTGTAACAGAGTTCAATATAAATGGGTTACTCTGTATAAACATGCTTGGAACTGATGGCCGTATATTGTTTCTACGTAATTTGAAGTTCGGTACATTAAGGGGTTGTGTAGGTACAATAATTCCAAAGTCTTTTTTGTAAGAGTTCAGTTCTCATTATAACATTGGGGTGATTTTCGTAAGTATTAGAATTTCAAAAAGGTGTAAGAGTGAGATCTTAAGGTATTCGTTCTATAGGGTCAAACTTCGATACCTGGAAGGGTACTATAAATATCATATTTTAGGATTGATAGATATGTCCCATGTACAAAAATGTAAGGTTTTCATGGACCAAATATCAAAGGGGAAGCTTGCACATCAAAGTTGTTATTCTGGATTTAATGTCACAATATTAATCTACAAGTTATCAGATATAAATTAATTGAAATTGTTTGAGGATTCCTGTACAATTCTCATTCACAAATATCAAGTACAAAAGCTCTCTGTTACGATGTCTCCTTGAAATTTACTGTATATTTTTGGAAGTTACCGAGATTGCGAAGGATAATTCCAAATCCAACATACTTATTTATACAATGAATATCTTAACAATCATGGCGTGGTTTTTATATGTAATTATTTTTGTATGACTGTGTTCTACATATTCGAGACATGGTTGATAGAAGTGAAATAAATTTTTAAGTCGTGTCATGACATCGTCGTCGTAATTTACAAAAAAATAACAATAATAAAAATTACCAAAGATTTTTGTAAATGGGTTCACTTAAGGATCATGACAAGGTCACTGTCGTCTATCATTACACGTCAACATGACTGAATATGGCAGATATCTACATAATCATCATTGTCTGTTATTGGATTCAATATCTCAAATTCGTAATGATTATAAAAATTTTATTGCATATACAAATAAAACACATATGAACACTTCAGATATTTACGAGTATTTACAATTAAAAAGAAACTTGATCACTTCTTTTATTAATACAATACTCCACGATATATCTTTACAGTGCTTCTTTTACCTATATCATTTTTTTTTCAAATCATGTGTTTGATCTTTACCTATGAACAATAACAAATAAGAGCTATACACAGGAATATAGATCTTCTATTCCTATATATTTTGTGAAAATAAGGTCAGGTCCAGTCTGTTATGTATATACAAAAAGTAAGGTTGAATTAATAAATTGCGAGTGAATATGTAAAATAACGTTTAACTCATTAACATGATTTCATGAGCTGCCATATCAGTTATATATAGTTTTTGTCACATAATCTAGTTTTTCTTAAGTTGAACTTAGTATTTCTTAATAATTAGCATCAACTAGGTTGAAATGAGAAACTTAGGTTAAACTAAATTGTCAAGTCAAAATTACATGAATGAGTTAACTGTGTCATAATTAAGAAAAGTCAACCTAGGGTTTTTTCCCTGGTCTAACTAAGTAAAAGTTAATTTTCAATGCGCCATAATATTCTAGTTTAGGTTTTTATAAATTCCATTACACAAAAGACCTATAATACAAACCAATTTGTTGAATTTAGGCGATGAAAATATACAGGATCAGTAAAGGTCATCCCAAGTTTTATTTTCTGTTTAGCGTCCGCCATTAAACCAAAAATCTATCTTTCTATCAGGAAAAAACACAATGACAGGAAAAATAGAATTTTTCTTCAGGAGAACAAATGCAATTCATTGCACTTTTAAGTATTTTCCTGAAGTGTTAAAAAGAAAGATAAAATTAAACTTTTGAAAACCATATCTATGGTATACACTTATAGAATAATCTATGAGATCATAGTTTTCACATTGATGAAAATAAATGTTCATTTAAGGGCTATGTTCCATATTCTCTTTCCGCAGTTGTCTGTGGGGTTTTCTATTTTATGGTCTCAAAACCAATCCGTCCGCGGACATTAAACAGAGAAACAAACTTGGGATGGCCTTATTAAATTCCTTTTGCCTCCATAGTTAAAAAACATTATAAGATACTAGAAAAGTGATGAAGTGCCAGGCTCGGTATGAAAATTACGGATTAATTGTCTATATATATTGTTCATCGCTAAGTAACCTACTTTGACATACAGCGACGTACCTATTCTAATTTGATGATGACAAACTGGTCATTTAATGTATAAAAAGGATCAGAATAGAATAATTGCAATTAGTATACAATATATTAGTAGACATTGCCCTTTTTAACTGACTTGGTATACACAGGGTGATGATGATTAGCAAGGTGATTATCAGATTGTGTTGCATGTGCAGATTATGTAAGCAGACATTGGCTTTTTCAAATGACTAGGTAATCACAAGATGATATTCTTAAGTCAGTTGATATTGCATGTGCAATTGAGGTCACCTAAGCATTTGAATGCCGAGTTGAATACCTTTGATCAGCTTACATCATCAATGATGTAGATAGGAAATGCTCCTGCAAACTGGTCATTTAATGTATAAAAAGGATCAGAATAGAATAATTGCAATTAGTATACAATATATTAGTAGACATTGCCCTTTTTAACTGACTTGGTATACACAGGGTGATGATGATTAGCAAGGTGATTATCAGATTGTGTTGCATGTGCAGATTATGTAAGCAGACATTGGCTTTTCAAATGACTAGGTAATCACAAGATGATATTCTTAAGTCAGTTGATATTGCATGTGCAATTGAGGTCACCTAAGCATTTGAATGCCGAGTTGAATACCTTTGATCAGCTTACATCATCAATGATGTAGATAGGAAATGCTCCTGCCGTGGAACTTATTTCAGTTATTCAATAAATAACGTCTGCTTGAATTTAATGAATTAATATGATAAAAATGATAAATTCCTTACAGGGTGGCACTGGAAGTTTTGTAATATTCTCAGGATTGTTATATATAAAAATCTCAGATACCAAAATATAAATCTTCAGAACACGTCACATATACAAATCTGGTGAACACGGACCTCTGGAAATCTAGAAGTGGGATCAGGTGCCAAGGAAATGTAAGTATCCCTTGATGACCGGCCAAATCCGCCGTGAGTCCACAGTCAAATTCAAATGAAATAAGTGAAGCAGAGTAATATTTTATATCTATATAATATCGTATATGTTATTATTTCTATTTCTACCTGCAGCAAATAATACTCCACCTTGATAGGTCATGTATCTCCAATCTGCATGCATATGACAAATTAGATTAAGAAATTTCACGTGGTTAGAGATATACTGCATACTCAACATTTAACATCTATATATGTCGTTTTATTGGATATCTGGTATCCTCCCGCTCATAGGGGATTTATGACACCGCCAAATAGACTAATTTCATTTCATAAGACATTCGGTTTATCCGTAAAATCAAATTACGTTAAGTGACAAATACAGTTATCCATTACATTCTTGTGTGTAAAATACTACACATGTATTTATGTAACACCAAAAACTACAAAAATAAATACTGTTTGATTTGATTGTATGATACGGTATTCAGAACTTCTGGCTTATGGCATGCCCAAATAAGCGATTGTGTATGTTCCGAATTTTAAGATATTGAGAATATGGAATCCATTATAACAACTGGATAGTATTCCCGTCTTTTCTCATAAACTACATATAACATGTAATTTTCATTCCAAGTATGTGTTTTATACTTGGTTATGTCATTGAGATTTATGTGCAGTTTATATATACAGTATAGTTCACGTATGTTTAATGTATTTTAAATGTCTGTGTCACTTTCCTCTGCTGATTAACAGAATCTTACATTGGTGTGCTGAGTGGATAAGGAAATCTTCATCCGAGTGATGAGAATCTGGTTATCCAGTTCATGGGTCCATCAAAGATTGAATTGACCAATTCTTGCCATGAGAATGGATATTTCCCTCTTCACTCAACACACCCCATGTTTGATTATTTTCTCTCTCATGCTTTAAGTACATGTTTTTGTACGCAAATAAAGTCAGACCTCACTACTGATGTACTGTTATGTCCCATTAATTGTATCGTGACGTCATATCGGGTGTAGCTTTCATTACACTTGTATTTGACAGGGACAAAACTACCAGTAAAAATGGGAATTTATGTGAACCATAGGAGAAAAACTGTACTGTATTTCAATGTGAAAGGTTGTTTAACCCTGTGAGGTTCAAACAAAAATGTACAGAATATCAAGATAAAATTTTGATGTGCACTATATATATTTGTGTTATATCTACTACTCTTAATTAACGAAATCAA
Source organism: Atrina japonica (assembly GCA_030159075.1). Lineage (NCBI taxonomy): Eukaryota > Metazoa > Mollusca > Bivalvia > Pterioida > Pinnidae > Atrina > Atrina japonica. Next base: position 213,199 of record BROG01000178.1, read on the forward strand.
AAGATATGGGTTAAGTTCAAATTTACGATTAAAGTACAGCCGAACTTTCATTTAAGGCTAACTCTGTATAAATGACACCTGCCTATATGGGCCAATTAATATAACCTTTGTACACGTTTTTATTGAATAATTCTCTTTATAAAGGCCACCAGTCAATCACGGACATTGAGTGGTCTTTATAAACAAGTTTGACTGTACATCATTCAGCTGGTCTGATATGATTTCATGTTTTAGAAATTGGATAGGAAAGCGATCTTTTCCGTTGTTATGACAATTTCTAAAAAGTTTTTTATTAAATCAATTCAGTTGGTGTAGGTGTAAAAGTCGCTGTCAATTTATATTCGTGTAAATGCTTAAATTTCAATTAATCTTGGTAAAACATTTGTTGGAAAATTTCCAGAGATGAGTGATCATTAATTGATTTCCTGTGAAGATAAACCCTATATGCAAGTGGCTTTTCACTAAAATTAATATTTTCTTTTTATATCAACACTTGACATTTGTTCAACATCGAATTTTTTTATTTTGTGTCACTGGGACTAAATTGCAAAAAGTAGTGGTGAAAGCGGTGAAAAATACAGTAAAGCTTGCTTTAGCGACCACCTGTGTGTAAAGACCACGTGGTCATTAAGACTGTCCCCAATAGTACCATTTGTGTACAAATCAACCTTTAAATAAAGACCACCTTCCTACTTTTGTTGTATCCGTAAGAGGGTCTTTATATACAAGTTTCACTGAATTTATATTACAAACTGTTAAAGGTAAAATAATCATTTAAGCTTTCAACTCCCATTTGACAGGCGATTTCTTATTGACATAATTTCTTCTAATCCAAATATTATATTACAATCACCATCATTTCTATCATTATCATTATTATTATTTGTAGTAGTAGTAGTAGTAGTAGTATTAGATGGTGTTATACGCAACTCATTCAGCAAACCTCCAGTTATATGCTAGTGGTCAGTTTTAAATAGTGGAGGAAAAGAACCCGGCTACAATGTATCATTATTATTATAATTATTATTATTATTATTATTATTATTATTATTATTACATAAATAAATTATTAGGGTCATCTGACTTAGGTCGGATGATCCTCTTGTTATTGCAATGATGATGATGATGATGATGATGATGATGATGATGATGATGATGATGACAACGACGACGACGACGATGTTGATGATGATGATGATGATTATTATTGTTATTATTATTATTATTAATTTATTTTTCTTTTATTCTAGTAAATTTGTTTTATCTCTAGCTCAAAAACGGCTCAACCGATTTCGCTCAAATTTTCAGGACTAATGACGCATCGAAAGATCTAGATTTCGTTTTTCTTAGTTTTTCAAATTTCCCTTCTGTTCTTGAGTTATCTACCCTTTTCTTCTTTTTATAACCCATTTGTACCATCATCTTCTCCGTAATTGTAATTATAATTATTAACACTATTCTATTATCATCAACATTATTATGTCGACTAGTGATTAGTTTTTGCATTTTATGGAACATATTGCCATTATAAAGCGACGTGACTTTGTAATTACACATTTTGTTTGTATTTTCAGTCAGTCAATCACAGTCTTTTATAAAAAGTTCATTTGCTGTTGGAAAATGGAGGTAAATAAATTACCTTTGTTTATCAGCTGTTCTACATCTACCATTTTAATTCATATTTAGATATTACAAATTACAAATTTTATCATAATTAGATGACATTCGATTACATTTCATACATCTTTGGTCTTATATTATCACACAGTGAGAAATACTATTGTTACAAAAAGTAAACCCACCTTTTTCTGCTTTTGAAATTTCTTCCAAAACACTCAAAACTGCACTCGAGTTTGACACATTGCTAATTGTCCGCGAGTGTTTAACAATGAATCGTTGTTTTATCAAAGTGTTTTCTAAAGAGGGAACCATCTGTTGCCAAAAGCTGTCGTCTGCACTGATTAAGGCGACATTTTGCCATCGGAACCATTCAAGATACTGTGCCAAAGCCAACGAAGTCAGTTTAAATCCATTGAATAAAGATAAAGAGTTAGGAGAATATTTCACAGGAAGAAAGCTATTTGTTATGATTAATGATTTCCCAAACTCTGAAGCATAAAGATTCAATGTTGAAACGTATTCAAATTTTGTAAATGCAACAAAAATATCTATTTCATTATTTGACATGAAGGTCTCAGCTTCAACTATTCCTCTCACACGTTTGACAGTTAACTGCGCGTTCAAAGAAGACCAATCTTCCGTAGAAAAGTAGGATTTAGCATCTGAAAATGTTGAAGTAATTGTACTGTCTTCAATATCTGTTATGGACTCCATCAGAAGTATTCCTATATTCACATTTACCGCCTGTATCAGCACGGTGCACCACAGAGCATTCAATAAATAGAGACTTACCAAAGTCACATTACTTTTTGATTTGTATTTCGTCAGAGCACAACACCATGTCATTTTCTGTTAAAAAACATCAGTCCAAATTGTAAAGATTCTTCGAGGATTACTTATCCATGAAATGACAGGATACTTTTATTCTAGGACATGCTTTCACATATCAAGTAAGTTGCAGCTATGCCTCTTTACCATTCTTCTCAATTTAGCTAGTTATTACGTAGTACACAATTAATCTACTGTCCGGAAGTCAACAGGTTATTGATAATGTTTAGACCCGCCCAGGTGCATCATTAATCAGGTCCTCCGGCATCAATACGTCCGTAGTAATTGATCCGAAAGAAATCACTGGAAGTGGATTTACATAAATATGTATTCACGGAAATATTAACAATATTCATTTTATATTGCAAAATTAATACATAGCAGCTAATAATTCCCCATCAGATATTTTTCTAATCGAATATTAAGCATTTTCATCATCTGCCACGCAAGTCATTTTAACAGCAACAAATAGCTCTATTTAAAATGCTATTCTCTACAAAAATATTTCCAAAATTCCAGAACTTTATTTCAGAATACTTGAAAAAGTCGACGTCAAATTAGTGTCGTGTGATTTCATTATGGTATCCTTGCAATGCCATTCGTGCGAATTCTGTCTAAATGAAACTTGATAAATGTCAATCTGTACAGAGTTGACTTAGATGAAGCAACGTGATCACTTGGACGCTGAGGAGTGTGTCATAACTCACACTTTAACATTCGCTGCCACAAGCAAAGCCTGTTGCTAGTATCAGTACGTTCAATAACTGTTGGTCTACACGCTTTTTAGGCAGTTTATAAACATGAAGCCAAGTTGAAGCAGCTTCAGAGAGCTATTCTCTTAAAATGAAAATATACATGGTCGCTTTACGTACGTGCAAGATATATCGTTGTTGTTTCTTTTTCATCATTCTATTCACCATTCATAAAATTTCATATAAAGCCATAGAACAGTGTTTAATCAGCAAATGTAAACGAAACCACGTTCTGGAGGTGATTAGATAAATGGAGACGATGTTAATCTTCTTTTTTCCATTTCCGATTAGCTAAATTACGATAATTGTAGAGAATATTTGTGATAAGATTTAACATCACGGAACAATATTTGTTTGTTTGGTATTTTTTAAAAAATCAAAACTTTCTCTCGTCACGTAAAATGGAAAAATCACCTTTACACAGATGAATAAGAAGTATTGATTAACTTCTTTTAAAATTGAAATATTAGATCAAGCTGATATTTTCACACGGTTTTGGTATGATGTGCACGTAGTTGACATATGATTCAATTACACGTGCTGCATTTTTGATGTGAATTGAAAAAAAGAATCAGAAAACCATGCAGTAATTTCCTGTCGATTTCTTTCAGACATTTCGTTAGTGAAATTTTGGCTCACTCTTTGAATAATTGTTAAATTAAATACAAACAGAACGTTAATTCTGCATGTTTCGACAAACTTATCATTTAGATGCAAACTTAATTGAATTACTATTCGATGAATTTTACAATACTGAAAATCAGTGCGACTATCGGTGTAAAGTATTTACGGAAGCATATTGCTGTCAGTTGTAAATATATGTTATATCGACATTTCAAGATATATTTTTGATATTTGGAGTTTTTATCAAGAACTTCCATGATATAATCTCAAAAATTGAAGTTATTGACTTGAAATTCGAAGGTAATATCTCGAAATTTCGAGTTATTATCTCGAAGTATCGAGGTGTTATTTCGGAGATTTAAGGATTTTTTATTGCATAAACATAAATTTGTCAATATTTATAATATATCCATTGTATTTCAATTGATTTATCTCAACATCTGAACATATATAGACAAAACTACACTATGTTTCAATCCATATCATCAACTGCACGTGATTGCTGTAGCGGATGGATTCATCTCGAGCGTAGCTGAATCCATCCGCTACAACGCTCAAGTGCAGTCTGATGATACGGATAGAAACATTTGTGTGGTTTTGGATTTATTACATGTCCCTTATTTATCTTTATATGTACGCAAATTTAAATTAACGACGCCATCAAATATTTTGGATGACATGAATCCAATTTAGAAAAGTAGCTCCTTGGAAATTTCCGTATCCAACTACAGTGCAATACGACATTACGTATTGCACGTGTGTATTGAACTCTATATTGTAACTGTATGGATACACATGCATGTAATAAATTCCAATATTTAAATCAAATATCAAGAAATGCAATAAATTATATTATGTATATAAAGTAATTTATATTAACTTGAGTTATGCGGAATTACTCTTTGATTACAAGACATTGGATGCCGATATAGCCCCTCTATGTCAACCATTGTGCACCGATGGGCGGGACAAACTAGGACATCATTAAAATATTTAAATTTCATTTGTTTTGTTTTTTATCAAAATGAAGAAAATTCATTTCCACAAAGGTTAACTAATTTGGAAGATTCGCACACATGGTATTGACCAAACTTGTGAAAGTTATTGTCCTTCGAATAATCAAATTTCATTTTGATGAATTACATAAACAAATACGTGTGCGCTTTCGCACGTTCAAATGACGTTTCCTTTAGGGCTTTTGTGTGATGGAGAATATCCTTAAACAATTCTCATTACAATAATGCTAACTTCATTATTATCCCGAAATCTTAAGAGAAATCGATTTCATATTTTTATAAAATGCTCATTCAACATAATTACTGCAAATCTCGATATAACATTTTTTACACGAGGCAAAAGTATGCTTCCGTAAATATTCCATCATTAATATATATACAAATATCAATTTACTTTTGAAATTTTATGTTATATCGTTGATTAATTGATTTAGTATTAAACTTTCCCGAAATTTAAAAACCTGATATACTAACGTGTACTCTTATTAGCAAGGCTAATTTCTTACCACCTTCTACACAACACTGTCACATGTTCATGTTCTTCATCTCCTTTCAAATACAATCCTATCGGGCATGTCATTACCGGCGACGTTTCTATTGTTGAAAATGAAAGCCTCAAAAATCTTATTTTGAGGGGTCCTAAATACCGGGAAGCCCGTTCCTTTAATTGGCGTCAGAAGTTCAGTTTAGTTATGGATTCTGTCGAAGATTATGCCAGACGATAGGCCAAACATGAAGACGTAGAACCAGACACTTTGTCTAAATGGCTGAATGCCATACGATGGTTGATAAAATCTCGTATTCGAAAACTTAAAGGGACTATGAAAAGACTTTTCAGCATCATAGACAACTGTTTTTTCACTAAAGGTGGTACCCAAAAATTTAAATATCTAGTGATTGGCTATCAGGATACTTATTTCGTCAAACACCACTCTGATTCTACACATAAATACACTGAAGTTGATATAAAAAATATGCTGGAATTTCTAATAGACAATATATTTGTAATGTTCGGAGATGTCGTCTTTCAACAAACTGTCGGCATTCCTATGGGGACCAATTGTGCTCCTTTATTGGCCGACCTGTTCCTTTATTCATACGAAGCAGAATTCATTCAGAAACTGCTGAATTAAAAGAAGAAAAAGTTAGCGTTGTCCTTTAATTTGACATTTAGATATATCGACGACGTTTTGTGAATTAATAATGAAAATTTTCATACATATGTCAATGCGATATATACCAGCGAACTAGAAATTAAAGATACAACAGAATCAAACACACACGCTTCATATTTAGACATTTTACTTAATATAAACACAGACGGGAAATAGCAACTAAGCTATACGACAAACGCGACGATTTCGGCTTTCCCATCGTAAATTTTCCACATTTAAGTAGTAATATCCCTCAGTCACCAGCATATGGAGTTGAAATTTCACAAATGATCCAATATGCCAGGACGTGTACAACATATGAAGATTTCATATACAGAGGTAAACTACTCACTGACAAATTATTGACACAGGGATATCGAAAACCGTGTTTAATGTCAATGTTCCGCAAATTTTACGGTCGGTATAATAGACTTGTTTGCGACTACTCTGTTTCACTAAGTGAAATGGTGAGTTGCCCTTTTCGTTGGCGGTTGTTGAGACGTCTGTACCAATTGTGACGAGGATACACTCCTCACGTGTTTCATTGGACTCACGGCGGCCGTGACCGGTCGACAGGGGATGCTTACGTCTCCATGACACCTGATCCCACCTCTTGGTTTCCAGAGGTCCGTGTTTGTCCATTTTTACCGGATTTGTATCTATGTCCTGGACATTCTATTGATTTATACTTTGGTATCTGAAGTTTTTTATATTATGTTTCATTTCTCTAGAAACATAGGGATAATGTTGATGTTTACTTTTAAACAATTTCAAAACATAGTTCATATTTTCAAAACAATTTCTCAGCGCTTGTGATAATAGCTTTATAGTTGAAATGTTTACTATTTTGTCAACACAGTTATCCATAATTGTTCATTGACCTCCTTATCAATAAACGAAGTAATAACTATAGTGTACAGATATGTAACAATAACCTGAACAGAGTAATATATATAATTGACACTCTAATTATATTTCAATAGGTATAATCTGATTAAAATTGTCCTTGATTAGTAAGATTCAGACACTGAAATAATCCATATCTGGATTTAATATTAAGATTCCAATTTCAGATTTCATTCGGCATTGTTATGTCGTTCCGGAAGTAGAAATGTTTGTCTGAATGTCTCAAATCAGTGTGTCTAAGAAATGATTTACAAATTCAAGTAATATCCATGATGTTAAATCCCCGTATCGATTTCCTCAATATAATTATGTTGATTGCAGGATACATATCCAGTATGATAGCTAATCAAGGTCTCTTCAACATCATAACAATATCTCTAAGACAGGGAAAATCCTATAGTAATACTAAGCGATTTCTTTCAAAATGACATATTAATTATGCCTGGTTGAATTTTAGGTATTTGTATTTGTAACAGTATATTGAAATAAGATAGAGCCAATGATTATATGCAGATTTGATAGCAAGTAGGATATCAGTTTCTCACACGTCCGTATCATATGCATCCAAAGGTTACTACTATGTATTTTACCGCTTTGGCTAGTCTAGTTCTCGCAAGAGAAGGTACCGGGTTCAATTCCTGGTATCGGGCCATACCAGAGACATTTTTTAAAACAAAAAATGGTTGTGACTGTTCCTTCGCCAAACGCTCGGTATAGGTAAAAGAATCCTCACTTCATTTGCATCAGTCTATAAGAGGTAAAAATTTGTGACACTTCACTTAAAGCTGGTGACATCTCAGTATACATGTACGTGAAAATTTCTTGACGGGATTAAACAAACAATTACGTATTTTATAGAAGCACACCCTATTAAAATATGAAAATCTCTGATACCAAAGTAGTAATCTTCAGGATGTCCAGGATATGATATACAAATCTGGTGAATATTGTACAAACACGGAGCTCTGGAAACCCAGAGGTGGGATCAGGTGTCATGGAGGAATTAGCATCCCCTATTGACCCGTCACAACCGCCATGAGTACACAGTGAAATTCAAATGAACAAACGACTCAACAACCGCCAGTATGTAGTTGAGTCTTGTCATCTGGTTTTGACGAGGATGCAGTCAATGTATTCAAATATGAAATATTTTATTCTTTTAAATGAATTAAATATCTGTGTTATACACTTATAACGACAGGATCAGTATCAAGCACATTCGCTCACATTTGCAAATGTTATATTTTATGTATGGACATATATATATATATATGTAGTCATAGTAACCATACATCATGTAACGCTGAGATAAAATGGATTCTTTAAAATGTCTAAGAAAAATCACCTTACTAAAGTCTGTATGAATGGAAAAATAACATATCCAGAGATAACTTATAGAAAATTACTTACTCAAGTTTATAACTTTATATATATATATATTATTGTAATCACATTACAGAATATGTTTATTACCAATTTCTATCATGCTTTTTTTCTAGAGTTCAAGTAATCTAAACAGTTTCCATTATATCAGTAAGTTGCCATTTAGTTTAATATTGTCACAGGTAAACGGATTTCAATTTATAAAAAATCTTTATTTTATGTCAATCCGGTAAAGGGAAGTAACTTCAAAACAATTGCGCAGATGACTTTCGTTTCCGGTCATAAATCTTTGAAACGCTTGAAATATGTGATCAAATGTATCTTAGAAACGTGCATGGTTTCCATTCCATATACATAAAATATTTCAACAAACATTTGAGTATTTATCAATCTTACTTCGGAAATGACAGATTCCATCTTATATCCTACAAAACATACATTACCCTTCCTAACAAAAACAAAAAAAAAACTGTTAGAAAGTGTTTGCTTCTCAATTGCCTATGTCATGATTTGTGTAAATCAGATTTGGATTCTCAAGAATCATATCAAAACCCTAAAAAGAATTAATGTCACCCTCCTTTTTCTCATAAAAGAGCTATAAAGTACATGGTTTCGTTATGCATTGTAACAATTCCACACGAGAAATTCAAACTTTTTTGCGTCATTGACAACTATTTAACACTAATATAGTTCTCGATTTACGTGCCACGAGTTACATTTTAACGATAGATGGGAAGTCGACAACTAGATTAAACGACACTCGTGTTGATTTCAGCTGTCAATAGTTAAAACCTCCATGACATGATGTCCCTTTATTACCATCATCTCACGTTGCTGTATCTACAAAGTACGATTTGCTGCCCTGGGTTAAGAAAATGTCACAAATATATAACAAAATGTATTTAAAACTTAACAGTTAACAAAAACACGGTCGATTTTTTCCCGGAAATATTGATTTTTTCTTTCCTTTTATTTAGTTATTTATTTCATAGTTTTTGTGTAGCTATTTCGTAGATTGCGATAACGTGTTGTTCTCCTCATTTTAGTTTTGATCACATATCAGGGTATGGATGCCGGTCAACTGCGGATGTTGATGGGATAATCTTGTAAAGCATTTATCGTAATGTAAATCAGTTCTGACAAATTAATGGCAGTGTGCAAACCCAACTCGGAGGACATTTTATTATACAGACATTAAAATGGATTGCCGCTATTATATCGTCATTATAAATTATGTTTGGGTGACCATGATATGTTATTCTGCTTTATCTATACACTTACTTATCATATTGTTTAGGATTCTCTTGTATGTCGTCTTTACAATGTGATGTTCTTTGTTCTGTCCGTGTTTGGAAATTTTTGTTATACGCCACACTATTTTTCAGCTATATGGTGACGGCTATATTAAATCGTGACAGAAAACCCGGTTATATTGTAAGAGACCAACAGCATTCCGTTAGTAAACCACATTTTTTTTTACAAAATCCAGCGGGGCTCAAACCTGACCAGAATTGAGATACTTCATGGTTCAAAGTGCAAAGCTATAACCTATCGTCTACGGAGTCCTCTTATCCCAAGTAAGAGGCTAAGTGAAAATATTCAAACCCTCATCAATCCATGGTTTGTTTACCAGAATCACAATGACCTCTGGCTATAACGTAAAGTATATTAATATGGTGGAGACTCCGTGGTCGCAACCAATCATTATATAAAAGCACCACCAATAAAAACACAATAAGCGAGCAACAACTACAAGCACACGGATATGACACAAAGAAAAGAAAAAGGTCTTTAATCATCTAAAATGTCCATGGGGGGGAGAACTTCAATGGGGGGGAAACACAACAACAATGAATTAAAGCAAAACCGTAGAAACAGGACAAAGTACTACAACAGATCAAAAATGGGGGGGGGAAACCAAAATGAAAAAGATTAGATTACACAAGAACATGGTTAGAGCATCGCGCTTTTAACCATGAAGTCTCTCACTTCTGGTCAGCACAGATTCGAGCCCTGTTGGAACCTAAGCTGATTTTTGTGAGAAAGTTTGCCAGTTTACTTTTGGAAGGACAGTGGTCTCTTCCAGGTAACTGGATTCTCTCCTTCACCATTTAAAACTGGCTGCCACCATATAACATGGAAAATGTTGAGCGTGGCGTAAAACACTTCAAAATTCAAAACAAAAGTCAATATAGTAGAACAGCAATTTCACAGGAACATATATGCCCCAAATGTCTCAATACATTGTGTTGTGAAAGACCCCACCTACAGGAATTATTTAGAACAAATGGTTACGTATGATTGTAAATACAGTCTAACCTATTTTACGAGACCATCCAAAGTCAAATGCAGCAAAGGTCACATATGGTATTAATTCATGTGGGCCAATTTTCGAGCTTTGAAGATTAATTATGTTTGTTATATAACTAATCTCTTTCAATTGTTACAAAGTCAACACCTTCCTCTTCAGAATGTCGCTGTGTCAGACATTAACAAGTAAGCAAAGGCTCAATTACATGAACATCAGTAATACCCATTGCATCAGATAATCTTCAATATTCGTGAGTCATGGTCCATATTTCGTTTGCATACTTATTATTAGTATTATTATTATTATTATTATTATTAGTAGTAGTAGTAGTATTATTATTATTATTATTATTATTATTATTATTATTATTAAATAACATGCTATGTTAATTTATGTATGATTAATCATATTGTATCATTGTCCTTTACGATTTTTATTAATTTAGTTCCGTAATATCGGGGTGTCGGATCGTAATTTCTGCAACTGATTGTCACTGGAAGTTTTGTAGTATTTCGTATCACAGATAGTGTTTGTAAGGTATTTATATATATAAACCGAACCTTGCAATCAGTTTTTGTCTGTACGAATCCATTTCGTCTACTTCGCCATTTAGTACACACGTTACTATAGTAACAGCCTGGTGTCCGTATGATTGAACATTATGTGTTATGATGCATTCATATCAAACATACCTTGCTTGTTACCTTTTAGATGCACTTAATTAATTATACGTATTTACCTTCAGTTCACTAATTTACCAGTTTCCTTAACTTTATATGCAATACCATTCTGTTAACCATTTTGGTACATTCAAAATCTTCACTTATACTTCCATGAAAGTTCCATTTCAGTTAGATCAACGGTAAAGAAATACAAAAGCAATATGTTTGTGCTTGTTAGCAATTTTTAATTAGTGAATTATACACTCTTGATTTGTTCACAATTACCAGACGCATCATATAACCGGACACGCTCGTGTGGTTAAGCCTTGAGTCACAATCCATGGGAGCAAATTAAATCAATAAGGAATTTTACATTACTTGTTTAAAAGTAATTCCATCCATTTTTAGCAATATAACCCTTTACCACTCAACCCCGACTGACCGAAACGTCACTTAACCACAAATTCATATTAACACTTGAGTGGTTGACCAATCAGAGAAATTCGTGTATTTACATTGACCAATAAAATTGTGCATTCAACTATTCTGATTCAAGCGACACTAAAGGATAAAATTATCGATCGAATCCCATAGTTGAAAGAAGAGTTTTGAAGTAAAAATGATGTCGCTTACGACAAACTAGCAGGAATTCAAAAACATTACACCTCCATTAGACAAATAAATCACCATGAAAAGCTTTGTACAATATCTGATAATCTAATAAATAAGTCATTGTCTGTTTCAGTGAATTTTACGGATTTATTATCGTATCATGAGTACACACGAATGGCCATTATACGACAGACAAGTCATTTGCATATTATATATATGGTCAGATGTAGCAATTGGAGGGTCAGTCGTAAATGTCTGCTAATCTTTATTTATATTCTATTATAAATCCGTCACTATGGTTATGATGCGCATTTCCTTGTCGTTGAGATGCAAATGACTGACATAACAGTACAATACAATAAATAAACATTGTTCATTCTATTGTCCTCTGTTCTCTCCGTCAAACTAAATTGGTATCGGAAACTGTCAAGAACTTCTCTGCCGTGAAACCTGGAATCGTTAAGGGTATGACTAGAGGCTCACAGGAGCTTGTATGGCTTACCTGTACTATACTGACCAACGTTAGTTTAAATTTGCGAAGCGGTTTCAGATGTGTTTTCCATAGGATCCAATGTTAAATTACGTTACCCGTTGGAAGCCGTGGATGGGGTGTGGACCTGCTGAACACAATTTTTACGAGGAATCAACCAAAACCTATCGTGACTAAGTTTGGTCCGAACTGGCTGGTGGTTTCAGAGGTCGAGAAGATCTTTCAATGTGTTTCCCCATTGGGTTCAAGATCAACCATGTTTTTTTTTTGTTCTTTGTTTTTTGTTTTTTGTTTTGTTTTTTTGTTTGTTTTTTGGGGGGGGTTTGGTTTTTGTTTTTTTGTTTTTTGGTGCATTGGAAATATTTTAGATTTTGACCAATTTTAGTAAAGGGCCTGCTATATATCATTCCTGCAAAGTTTAATTCAACTTGCTTCATTAGATCAAAATGTTTTCCCCCTAGGGTCCGATGTTAAACTGTGTCCTGCCCGGGCGGTCCTGTTTTTAGCAAAAACGACCTTCCATATATCATTCTTGTAAAGTTGGGTTCAATTTACTCCAGTTGTTTCAGAGGACATAATCAAAATATGTTTTCCCATAGGTTCCAATGTTAAAATATGTTCAGCGCTGGCGGCCATGTATTTTGGCGGATTGGAAAAAAATGGAAAAAATCACAGTAAATGACCTTCCATACATCATTCCTGTCAACTTTGGTTCAATTTGCTCTAATAGTTTCAGAGTTGATCAAAATATGCTTTTCCCCATAGGGTCCAATGCTAAACTATTTAAGTCCTGCGCTGGCGACCGTGATTTTGGTGGAACAAAACAATTGGGGCAATCTTAATAAAGGACATTCCATACACTGTAAAGTTTGCTTTTACTGATCATATTTGCAATTTATAAAGCTAACTATTGTAGTTTTGGAGATAATGGCCCAAAACTATTAAAATCAGACTAATCCGAAATTTTAAGGGTAGATAGATTTTGTCCTGCTGATCATTTCTGCTAATTAGTTTTGGTGCGTTTTGTTTCTTTTTTTAGCTATTTGCCAAAAACTGCAGTTTTACCCCCTATGTTCTATTTATAGCTATGGCGGCTAAGTTGTCAAGCATACCGAATAGAACTTTGTTTCTAGACACCTCAAGGTTGTGTGTGGCCAAAATTGGTTCCATATGGACTGGTGGTTTCAAAGGAGGATCTTTTTGAGAAAAAAATACGCCGTATGGACTAATGACGCCAAGTGATGGCAATAGCTCACATGACCCTTTGGGTCAGGTGAGTTAAAAGGTCGAGACACCAAAGTGATGTTACGCGTTCGATCGTCTAGAGAACATTAAACATATATAATGAATACAGGACAAACATGGACCTCAGGGGGAAATAGGTGGGGTCTTGTGACATAGATGAATAAGCAACCCCTGCCGACGGGTTACACACATCAAGAATCCGTAGACAAATAGAAAATAAACAAATAAGGAATATATCCTTATTTACCATTATTACATTTCACAGACCATAAATTGTTCAAAATGCTGACTTCGAACGCAGTTTCAAATATCTTTTTGAAACAATTTCAACCAAGTACAAAAATGAGGAATTTTTTTTTCTATATATTTCATGTTTATCTTAAAATAATACAGTACAATTTTCACCATTAACCTTTCATGTTTTGGGTTTCTGTGTTTGTTTTATCATTTTTTTTCATTGTTTCGTTTAATATAATTGATAGGTGTTGCGGGATACAATACACATCTATAATATCTCATTTACATTACAACTGGTCTTATCCCGTTTGGGATTCGTAATTGTTCTTCATGTTGAGACCATTTGCACATCTAATTCGTCGTGTTATAATGGACTTGAGTTTTTGATTATTGATTGGTACTTCTTCAATTTTAAAGTTGCTTCAGAAATGACTCTATGTTGGTTTGAAAAAAAAACGGTTTTATATAAAAATATATACAGATAAAATGATTAAAAAAACACTTTTGTTTAAATGGTCGTTTGCTGACCATGCTTTAGCACATCATCCTTCAACAAGATTACTTCCTTGTTATTCGGTGACTTATGTAACCAAGTCATCATACGACCAATAACAAACAAAAGCTATATACAGTACCTCTACGATAGTGGTTGTTGAGTCGTTTGTGCCGATTGTGACAAAAATTTCTTTCTCACCTATTTTATTTTTTAATTTCACTGTAAACTCCAGGCGGGTGTGACCGGTCAACAGGGGATGCTTACTCCTCCATTGCACCTGATCCCACCTCTGGATTTCTAAAGGTCCGATTACCAGATTTGTATATTTTATCCTAGACATCCTGTAGATTTATACTTTAGTATCTGAGATTTTATACATTGACGTCCTGGCCCAACACCGTACCTGACATGCCTTTAGAATCACGTTTAAGAGTGAATACCAGTATGTAGCAGACACCAAATGGAGAAAAAAATATTATCTAACCTAACAAGCGTTCTTTGGCGGTATCAATATTAAGTTTAAGTTAGGGATCATGTATAAACTAGCCCCTTTTGATTTGTCATATCCTCTGAATACCCGTAATGTTCACTTAAGGAAATGAAGAGTAGTAACTGAAATACATTGATATATTAACAAGGCATCGCAGACGATACTAATCCCCTCGCGGCAGAATCGTGATGATGATCGTGAATTATGAATTGAACAGGCTGACACAAGTTGAATTTGATCTGTTTATTTACACCAAATTGATACGCCACTTTGTTTGTATTTTTTCTCCATGAAATGATGTGTATTAAGTTTGATGAAATGTTCATGCATAGTTTGAGAGTTATGCTCCAGACATTTACAAAGGGGTATAACTGTGAAAACTGAAGCAAGAGTTACGGTTCTTGCACACTGCAATCTGCCTCGATGTAGTCTTAACGTGTATGATGTTTGATGAAATTATCGTGCATTGCTTGACACTTATGCTCTGGACAAGGGATTTTTTTACAGAGGGGGATAACTCTGTAAAAACGTAAGCAAGAGTTACAGTATTGCACACTTCACTCCGCCTCGATATGGTCTCGAAGTGTATATATCATGCATGGATTGAGAGTTATGTTCCGGACAAATATAGTACGTACTTACTTACGTAGTGACAGATCCCTATATCCGGGTATAAGAATATCAAAATTACTAGGACTAGAATATTAGCCACAAGAAGTCCAGAGGTGAACATTGGACAGATATGAGATATGGATCTCTGGAAATACGGAGATTGGATCAGGTTGCTTCTAGTAATTGCCATTCTCTGCCGACTGTTACTCTCGCCGTTAGACAACACATTTCCTTACATCATTGATAACATTTGAAAGTATAAAATGTAGGATTTGTGTTTATTATTATTATTATTATTATTATTGTTATTATTATTATTATTATTATTTGCACCACGCCATTAATTTTTCACTTATATGGAGATGTCGTCAGATTTAGGCGAAGTGCTACAAATTTTGACCTGTGCAGTATGGGATCCTTTACATGCACCACCTTCCGCTAAACGTGACCTCGGTTTTAAGCCTCATGCGAAAGACCCATGATGTTCACTTCGTATGCCGAGCGTTTGGTAAAGGAACAGTCACTACCATTTTAAAGTGTTTTATATGAACCGGAACCTTCCGTTTGCGAGTCGAACGCTCTTATCTCTAGACCACCACATGCGGCGTAAGTGGTAGATACAAAGAGAATACAGTGTTATGTAGCATTTTAACACTGCAAACAGACAAAATCGATGGTAATCGAAAGTACATGTTTTTTATGTTGATGGATAAAAGACAGGAAACCACTGTATCCATCAGAACAATCAACTGAATAATGGCTGACCTAAACATAATCTATAAAATAGTCATATGCAGAACGACATTTTATGTTTTCATCGATAAAAAGTCATGTACCTATTATGTAAAGACAAAAAAGACAACATAAAGACAATGAAAAAGTGAACTTGAATCCGAATTCTTAAAATCTAATGAGTTTCAGTCACGCCAACGCGTGATACGAAACAATAGGGTGTCATACTGGACATATAAAATCAGGAACTGTATGGAATGGAAGATCATAAGTTCCGGTAATTTTTATTTACTTGTAAAATAAAAATTATTACGTTTAAGTTATATCAACCAAAGAGTTGTCCATTACGTTTATTGCTTACAAAGAATTCTTGACCAATGTAATCGATATCGATTTCACAGGCATATTTCATTTTTGAGAAAATTTCAGTTAAACATAGTTTTCCGCTGGTTAATGTGAGTTTCGAGAATAACCCATGTTAAACTGGATACAAATAAACTGGATTCACTTCATTAATGTTAATTTGTCGTAGCAATTATCTGAAAATAGGTCTAACTAAGAAAAACTGTGTTTAACAGCGCCAAATTATAGTAAAACCCATTAGCGTGATTTTGGCGTAGTTAAATCTATTTGTTTTTCGCTTAAACATAGTTTTTCGCTAATTAATGCGAATTGATAAAGAAAACTGTGTTTAACAGGGGGAAAAGCTAAAACTGATACGGCACGCTAAAATCACATTAAATGAGTTCTGCAGTTAAACTTTTTTAATAGAAAAAAATCATTTTTGTGATTTTTTTTATCTTTACTAATGTAAGTACACATAATATTTTGGGGACGTTTATATGTGAAGTACAGTAACCGAAAGTTCTATGAGTGTCAGTGAAGTTCATTAGCATACAACAGAAGGACATTAGTCTAAGTAGAGAGATTAGTGACTTATATTTACTTCGTGTCCTTCTTTGATATAGTGAAATTGGTAAGAATGTAGAGTAAAAGGGTCCTGCGGATCAATACAACGCAACATTTATATGACTGCGTACTACTTTTATTTGTAAACAAATCACGATTCAGCTAACGTGATCCAAAGATTATATGCCATGACAAATGGGTTCATACCACCGTGTATGCAGTAAAATAACATTCAATCCTTATTTACTTATGATATATGAAGATTTAGGACTGATATTATGATAATATCAACTTACGCATTGTAGCCGAGAAGAAGAATTGTAAAATAAAATTTATCTTTTGATTCAGAATATCTTTAAATTTCTGATTCCTTATTGTGTTAAATTTTTCTATCCTTATTAAGTTTCATATAAAGTTTTTCCGGTCATTATCCATACAACAGTCTGTGAAAGATGTACTTTTTGATGTTTTATGATATTTCTAAAAGGAATGCAAAATATTGCTATATTGTAATATTTCCTTTTCCACATCTTTACGCCTGTCTCCAAAATGTTATGACGTGGATTATTACTATTTTCTACATTGTTCTTTAACATTCGAAACTCCACGTCCATTGGAATTAGACAAAAAGGATATTAAAAGAATTTAGCTTCCCCTGTTTGCCTAATACACCCGTCACATATTTTCCATGGAAATGCTCATACATTATGTTTTATGTGTTATTTGAGTAGAGGGCGCTAAAGGAAACATTTCCATAAAAAGTACAGATACAAACGTGTTAACTGTCAGTATATAAACATGGTGAACATTGAACACTAACAAGATGTGGGATCGGGTGCTATCGAGGAGTAAGCATATCATTTTGACCGGTTACAATCGCCGTTTGTCCACAGAGAAATTCACCAAAAAAAAAACTAGCCACAACCTATCCAAACGATTCAACAACAAGAACAGCAATAAAACATGCAAATCATCATCTCGGTTAGTGAAACATTAACTGAAAACAAAATTGCTATACCGACCGTAAAATTTGCGATATCCCATATCCGTGTGTCAACAACTTTTCCTCTGTATATGAAATGATCATAAGGGGAACAAGATCTGATCATTATTTGATTAGAAATATATGTATTAGCTTCAATAAAGTTCGATGTTTTATCTAATGATTCTCGTCAATATAGTTTCGATATTTTTAACTTCATATAACAATTTTTAAACATATCTGAATAAAAATTGTACGCACGTCGACTTCCGGATAATCTACTGTCAAAACATAAATCTTTAAAATCATTTATTCTGCAACATTTAACATTAGTTTTATATTTGATACTCATACACAATTCAATATTCTTCCACTTTTATTCTACATATTAGATCCTAATTTTATAAACCTCCATTGACTTAAACATATTGTAAATTGAAATTGTCTTGCAGTTCACGAGTCGGCCTGTCTCAGTCGGTAGCGCGCTTGACTCTTGATCGTGAAGTCGTGAGTTCGAGTCCAGTCGGCGGCAGGTTGGTTTCCTGTCTTTAGAATTCTCACTGCTCAATGGCCGTAAGTGCCGAGCATAGGCCAAAATTTGAAGCCCTTCACCGGCACTTAGTGATGTCTCCATACGAGTAAAAGATTCTTGAGTGGGACGTTAAACATCAATGAACAAACAAAAACTTGCAGTTGACCTATGTACCAGAGTTCTATTTAAGATAAATTAGTTTCCGGATTTATACCACTTCTGCAAAATGAAAAAAAAGCTCAGTTTCTGCATACTTTGGATCTCCAACTAATGTACCTCTGTTTATTCCATATCCTGCTTTAGGTCTAAACTCATTGACCCCTAAAGTCTCATTTGATTTCAAGATGCTCGAAGAGGTAAAGTCCACTGTCATAATTAAGGAGTGTATGATTTGAAATAAAAAATTTACAATATTTTTATGTGTAATTTTAACTTGCTCACTCCTGAAAAATGACAGTAGACGATTCTATTTATAGACTTGGGTGAGTCTAAATTTGTCCCCAGGGGTTCATAAATTAATGTGTATGAAGTGTCATGATTTATGTTAAGGATACCAATCGAGACGGATTTCATTTGCTCACACATACATCAAATATAATGGAGGAATCAACATTTATTGTATTTTATAGTCAGGTCATTCCAAGTTTTTTCTCTGTTCAGCTAGCGCGGACGAGATGGTTTTGAGATCATGAAACGAATAAAAAAAACACAAACCTTTAGGGAAAAAATGAAACATACCCCTTAAATGTACAATGAAACATCAACATTTATTTTCATTAATGTGAAAATATTATGAAAATAATACCAATGTTATAATGCTCAAGACGATCGTTTCTGTCAGCTACACTTCATCAGATGAGCTCCAATTTTAAATAGATTTCCTAAAGAGAAAGTGGTATCAGACAAGGCCAACTAATAAATCTAAACGTATAGCCAAAATCCCTCTAAGAGTAACCACTATAAAAAGATGGCTATCTTTGTTATAGAAGAATTTAGAATATAAATAGTGCTGTCGGTGTCAAATATTAATTAGTATAAGATGAACAGCTGGTACCGAAATACCAGGTACTAGGTTTATGTATACCCTCGGGGACTCAAACAGTCCACAAGCAGTGGCAACGACCTAGTGGTTATTAATATTATAAAAATAATACCAAAGTTATATGCTCAATTTAATTGCATTTGCTTTCCTAAAATATCTTATTTCGGTTGTTTTGTTTTTATTACTGATAGAAAGATAGGGCATGATTTTAAG
Source organism: Atrina japonica (assembly GCA_030159075.1). Taxonomy (NCBI): domain Eukaryota; kingdom Metazoa; phylum Mollusca; class Bivalvia; order Pterioida; family Pinnidae; genus Atrina; species Atrina japonica. The sequence goes on from BROG01000178.1 coordinate 233,047, forward strand.
GTGTACACTTAACACTAAAAAAAACTTGGAATGGCCTTATCGCGATTTTCACAATTTTTAAAACTTTATCGAATAAAGAAAATTGCCTAAACGTTTTGTTGAAATACTTCGATAGCCAAACAGTATTGCTATATACGAGAAAAAAATGTTTAGGAATCAATATAAACATATACATTGTATTCTTTAGAATCTTGAATTGGGCTAAACTGCAAGCATATATCTCAGTGACTCGTGTCGACTCGATATCTTAAATGGGAAATTATGTTTTTCAAATGAAACAACTACCGATACGAAAGTCAGAAATTGTCAATACTAGTCAAACATTAACTTTTGAAAGTTTTGAAGATAAAATTCAATGTCCTCCAGAAGGAAGTATAGTTATACGAAAAAATAGTAAAGCACACAAAAAATCCAACAGCCTCATGGCAGATGTTTCTAGATGATTATTTAAAAACGTATCGGTAGTTGTTTTATTTACATTTCGAAAGTGCATAAAATAAACATCTAGAAACATATGCCATGAAGCTGTGTATTGTGCAGACCTAATACTATGTAACTAATATACATTTTGTTGTCTTTCACTGTTGCCAAGGGGCCGAAAATTTGTGAATATTGAGTGTTTTACTGTTTTTTCGTGTATATATATTGCTTTTATTTTATCAGTGAAAGCTAATCATCAATAGCTGAATAATCTAATTCGTTAGGCAAAAGCTTTCTCCTAAATTGGATATCTTCTAACCAATGAAAACTTCTAATTCATTTCACTTTAAGATATTGTTTAAATTTTTCTGTGAAGTGACTCTAACACTTTCATTATGCGTGCAGATTACTGTTTAGCTTAAAGATGAAATCGATTACCAAGTCTTTTTTTTAAAAAAATCAATGTGTATTTCATCTGATTATACGTTTTGTCTTTTAACATGTGTGTTTGCCTTCTTTTCTAGTGCCATTGTTTTTTAATATCATTTTTAAGTCAATATTGTAAACTTTTCAATTTTACATCTAGTTCCTGTGCTCTAATTCATTTATATCTTAATATATATATATATATATATATATATATATATATATATATATATATATATATATATATATATATATATATATATATATATATATATATATATATATATATATATATATATATAATGTTATACTATTTAAAATATCTTAACACAGTAAATGAATAATTACCCACATCAACAACACTGGTAATACTATTCTCCTAAAATGGCATTGAATGCATCGATGTATATAACATCCATATTGGCATGGCACGGGTCTCCCGGATACCTGTTATATTTACCCCACTCCGTACCTGTAAAACATGGCACCTGATCCCACCTCGTGGTTGCCAGAGGTCCGTGTATCTGTATCCAGGACACCCTAAAGAGTTATACTTTGGTGTCCGAGATTTCTTTATATCATAAATGTATTACCAATACATGTACTTAATCCATGTGAAACAGCAATACTTGAAAAGTATATGAGTACAAATTGGTGTGGGATAATGAATGTTGTAATGGTAACAAAAATATTTTAGGTTTTCATTTTGAATTCGCATACGGTAGCGCAAAAGCAGAAATTTTAGTTATGATTCAATTTTGGCATTATTAGCGAGTATGTTGACATCGTTAAAATTGATTATCGCTGACAGTTACTCCTCATCGTAGGAAAGAATTATTTCTTTTAATCCTAAAATCGCTAAAATTACTTCTCGCTACATTTCCGTTTTGCTCGAACTTCCACTTAATATGCGTGATTAGACGATCGCGCTTTGAAACATGGTCAGCGCAGGTTTAAGTCTGCTGGAATCTAATATGAACTTTGTGATAAAGTTTGACAGTTTACTTGCGGAAGGCTAGTGGTCTCTTTACGGCTACATAGTCACCGGGCTCTGTTATCCACCACTAAAAACTGGTCTCAACGATATGACTGAAAATATGTTGAGTGTGGCGTAAAACAACATTCAAATTCAAGAATAATATTTGCCCTGTATTTTTGGTTGCAACATGTTTCGTTTGTTCTGTGCATTTTTTTCTTACCTGTCCGATATAGCTCTTTAATGTTGACGAAAAACATAGTATTTTCATACCAACTGCTATTTCCATCATTACAAGTATACAAACCGGTTGCTTTACTCCTCACGTATTTCATTGGACTTGACTATGGACTCACGGCGAGTGTGACCGGACGACAAGGGATGCTTACTCCTCCATGGCACCTGATCCCACCTCTTGGTTTCCAGAGGTCCGTGTTTGTCCATTTTTACCGGATTTGTATCTATGTCCTGGACATTCTATTGATTTATACTTTGGTATCTGAGATTTTTTATATATTTAATGCATTTAATACTGTTCAGCTGTTACGTCACCCCCCCCCCCCCGAAAAGTCAATTATTTAAAATGAATTTCGTATCCAGCTAACTACAGATTCACAGAAAATGGTAATATATATATAAATATAAAAACTGAAAAACAATCCTTGATTGTGTCTACGTAGTCTTGGTTGCAAATTGTAGGCATTCATTTATATGGACCCTTAATAAAGATTTGAAGCACTGGGTATTTTTAATTCATTTTTTTGAATACCTGTGTGTGATGAGACAATACTTTATATCGAGACTGTTTATAATAATTAGATAATTAAAGTGTTATTTATGTCACTTTTTTATAAAACATTTAATAAGAAACCTCAGCTAACTTGACAAATGAATTTGATCAAATTCTCTCTCTCTCTCTCTCTCTCTCTCTCTCTCTCTCTCTCTCTCTCTCTCTCTCTCTCTCTCTCTCTCTCTCTCTCTCTCCAATCCCTATCAATGAAACAAGTCTTGCTGAAGCCCAGAGGTTAATACGATATGAATGAAGCAATGTACTGTATGGTTAGTTTCTTTATTCATTCTTTACGCCACACTAACAAATATCAATATTATGGTGAAAATATGCCGGTGGGGTGAAACCTCGGTAATAAGGAAGCTGGGAAAAATCATCTCCAACTAACAATATATATTGATAATAAGATTAGCTTGTGGATAAGCTAAGCACGAATCTCTGCTCATGTGGTGTAACATTTAGTTGTTTAATGCAGAATGCTCTATGCCTGGAATGCGAATCAAGGCGAATAGATGGGGGCTCGAAGTCACCGAATTTACTCAGTACTCAAAGTCAACTAACTTTTCATGATTTTAAGGCAACAACATCCACAATGTATCGTAAATGGACATGTTCGTATTTTGATCCTATACAATAGTAAATAATGGTGAAAGTTATTACTCATTTGCCAAAATATTAAAAACTTATTGGAGTACATGGCCAAATTTGGAGTAGCCTGCTCAATGTATTAATTCATTTTTATAGGACAATCATGAGTGTGACAAACAAATTATATGAGAATGATAAAAAAAATGATAATGATATGTTTCATATGATCTCACATTTGGATGTTTTGTAGACGATTACATGGTCAAAATAATCAAATAAAAGTTGAACTTTAGTATTGAGTAAATTTGGTGACTTCGGGTCCAAGAAACAGAGAGAGGGGGGGACGTGATCTTACTTGTGTACTACAGAATGTAGACTTGGTGATATAATCAGAGTTGGTTCATTGGCAGTAGGTTTTCCATCTAATTCCAATTTCTCAAGCCATGACATTCTGCCAGCTACATTAATTACGATTCCATCTCATTTTGCTTAAACTCACATGTGAAATCAGCTGAATTGGAGGAAGGTTAATTAATTTTCTAGAACAAGAGTTCAGGAGAGACTGAAAATTGATTAAAGTCATGGACTTTTCTTTAAAAAAAGAATAAGACTGCAAATTGTTCTGTGTCAAACTCAGATTGTAAAAGAGTGAATCTATTGATCTAACATATAGACTGACTAAAGTTCTATATATGTGGTTTGTGTTCGTTGTACCAATCTATTTCGGATCTTTGGTTGTCGTATCACCATTGGATTCTTTCAATTTGGACAAAATATCACGATAACAGTATCATTAGAATCAGTAACAATACTATATCATATATGGACACACACACACCTACACATACACCCACACCCACAATTACATCCACACACCTACACATACAAACATACACACAATTACACCCAAACCCTAACCTAAACACACACATCTACAAATACATTCACACACAATCACACACATCTACACATACAAAAATACACACACACCTACACATACAAACATACACACAATTACACCCACACCCACACCTAAACACACACACCTACACATACAAACATACACACACAATTACACCCACACCCACACCTAAACACACACACCTACACATACAAACATACACACAATCACACACAATTACACCCACACCCACACCCACACCTAAACACACACACCTACACATAGAAACATACACACAATTACACCCACACCTAAACACACACATCTACAAATACAAACACACACAATCACACACATCTACACATACAAAAATACACACCTATACACACACCTACACATACAAACATACACACAATTACACCTACACCTAAACACACACGCCTACACATACAAACATACACACAATTACACCCACACCTAAACACACACACCTACACATACACCCATACCCACACCTAAACACACACATCTACAAATACAAACACACACAATCACACACATCTACACATACAAAAATACACACACCTACACACACTAACACCTACAAACACATACATAAAACATGTGTGTGTTTAGTACTACATATTTATATAAAATAGATAAAAAGAAAGACATGAGTTACCATAGTCAAGTAAATGTATCAGAAATGGTTAGGGTAGTGGTTGTAGAAGAAGAAGAAGAAGTAGTAGTAGTCGTAGTCGTAGTCGTAGTCGTAGTAGCAGTAGCAGTAGTAGTAGTTGTTGTTGTTGTTGTTGTTGTTCTATCATTTTTACTTTTGCTGGTCTGAAATATACAGGGCAATAAGTGTCAATTTCCTTTCTCATCATATAAAATCAAAATATGGAATTACCAAATGATGAAATATTAAAACCAATCTGATGTGATTTTGTACATCCCTCATAATCAAAGTGTAACCCGCAGGTATAATGAGAAAATCATTCATTGCATTGTAGACTTGGATCAGTCATATTCGGTTCCTGACCATTGGAATCAGTCACCGACATCAATTACATAGAACTGGAAAGACCTATATCAAAACGCACATGGAAGTGTCATTAAACAATCAGTCGTAGCACAAGGCGTTGGCTGTGTTGTTATCAGGTTAATTAAAATGACTGGAATAACTTGAAAAAGGAGATGAGAAAAAAGGATAATAATTGCATCGATAGTTTGATGCCTTCTTGATTAGTAGAGGAATTTAGTTCAGGGATAATGAACAGATAAAATATATGTACAGCCTTGTTCAATAATCAACATAACTTTTTTTATATTCTATTTAGATTTAATCTAGCTCTATTTATATAAACTTGAATTATAATTCATTGACATTGTATATGATTTGAAGAAATAATGTTCAAAATGCAGTTTACCTAATTACTAATGTCTACTTCCTTCGTGATACTTATCTAACTTACTTATTAATTTTAAATTGCAACTAATTTTGTCAATAGCATTTTTATGTCCTAAACAAAAGTGCAAATTCAATGATTCACTTTCGAAGAATTTCATAAAATTTGATTCATTTTGATTATGATGAAAATAATATATATATACATGTATAAAGCAAAATGCAGAAATCACAAAGTAAAATATTTATTTACACAGATACTTGTGGTCCAAGGTCCCGAGTAAATGTTGCGCACACACACACACACACACACACACACACACACACATTATATATATATAAGATTTTTAACATTATAAGCAATTATAAAATGACAGTGTTAGGTATTTTGAGTTTATAGTCTAAATTTCATCAAAGTTTCTTTAGAAATAACTATGTAAAAATGAGGTTTTATATAAATCATATAGAGATAAAAAAAAACCTTGTTGAAATGGTCATTTGTTGATTATCCTTCAACATGACTACTTCCTTGTTATTCGGTGACTTATGTAACCAAGCCATATATATATATATATATATATATATATATAGTAAACATCGCCTATAACGGATTTTAAAGGACCCTATTGTTCAATTCTTTATAAGGATAGTTTATTGTACAGTTATAGTGAAATGGACTGAAGGGTTACAACAAACAACAGCAACAACATCACTCTAAATCTAATTCCGCGAAGAAAGCAGAAAAGAGCTTTTTACTTTTTATTTATGCAACTTATTTCCTTTTTGAATTTAAAAATTGTCTTTTGTTTAAATGATATTGATCGCTTCATTATATTTCTATAAAGGAAATGATGTATATTAAGTGGTCAAGGAACAAAGAAATTGGTTTGTTGTAAGCAAAAATTTGTTTTATAAAATTAATATAAATTGTTTTAACTGAGACAACTAAGAATATATAGAGTTGCAGTCGGGGAATACTTTTTTAATTCGATATATCTATCTATCTATCTATCTATCTATCTATCTATATCTATATATATATATATATATATATATATATATATATATATATATATATATATATATATATATATATATATACACACATACATACATATATATTCACGAAATTGAGTAAAATCATAACAATATGATAATATGAATAGTTTTGTCAAAAATATATTCCCTTTTCAAGCGTATGTAGTTGCCGATGTGTACGTAATATGAAAGTGATTAGCGCAGGAAAGGCATGTAATATATTTTTAAAAGATCAGCCACAATCCATTATAAGTCTGTAAAACAAATTTAAACAGGATAAACTACCTGACACCAATGGTAAAAAATTAATAACGAAAATCATAAGTTGACGTGAAGATAAAACTTGAATCCTACGCATGGCAATCAGGATTATGATTGGCGACCTATGAAACTGCATCTTTAAAGCATAGGTGGAGTGAACATGATCTGCTTGTTATTGATAATATATAAAGGTTATATAAATCAGTTGTGTAACATGAAAAAATATGATGGGTCAATTTAAATTCTGATGCTGAAATGGTAATACCTTCTTGAATGATTCTGAAACTTTGGCAACTTTTATTGTGACAAAAACCAACATTTTGAAATGTTACATCAGTGATGACCTATTCTTTTATGTTGTGCCTCTTCATGTATATATGCATCATAGCTGTTGTTAAACGTTTAGCGTCTTAATACATGTAGCTGAAGAAATGGCACTTACATGTATATTGAACGGATGATACAGGCTTTAAAGTACATTTGAACAATGGTGTATTTTGAAACCTATATTATTCACTTCTTGTATTCTATAGCATGGGAATAGATGTATTTAATTGTAATTTAGATTCCGGATGCATGCGTGTCTAAGATCTAAGTAACTCAACTCATTCATTGATTTACAGAGGACTCCATTGTTTTTCATGGGTAGTTGAGTTAATATTCCCCCAACATCGCAGGGAAAATGTTAGAAATAGAAAGTCTTGTGTTGTACTAAGAGAGATAACTCTACTTTGAAAATATAATACGACAGAATAACCTATAAAGACGATACACAGAAAATGGCTTTGTATGAAAATAAGTACATGTTCTATTTCAAATCATATATATTTCCATACCGACTGTTATTTCATTCATTGCAAGTATACAGACCAGTTGCCTTATATATATATAATCATCACCATCATTATCACCATCATCATCATTAGCATCATCATCACCATCATCATCATCATCATCATAATAATCATCATCATCCAGGTTATTGATAACGTCCTATAAGTTACCTCATAAAGTGTTGATTGCAAGAAATGATGGTATGAATTTAATTTGAATTTTGAAATGTGTTTTACGCCATACTCCATAATTATTCAGTTATATGGTGGAGGGAAGAACTAGGTTACAATTAACCAGGAAGAGACCACGTGTCTTTTGCAAGTAAAATGGCAAACTTTCTAAAAATAAACCAGCTCCTCTCTAAACCTGAAAATAATTTATGTGGTTGTCTAATAATTAATTACAATGGAATGTATGTTAATTTTTTTCTGTCCTCTGTTATTATGTACACTAATTGACCTAATATTACTCTGTATGTTTTAACAGTATGACAGGGGTCAATTCTCTTGAGCATTTTAGTTAAGTAGATTTATTGTCACTGTTAAGAAAAACTTATTGTTTGATTTTTGTATGTTAACTTCTGGGGGTATGATATGGTGATTATTAGGACAGGTGTTAGAAATCTACATTTTTGCTACCAACTCAACTATAACGTATTTGTATATATATATATATATATATATATATATATATTCGAATACTGCTTTTTGAAATTTACCATTGTAAACTTAATTGATTTTTTATACTTTTTAGATAATCTGTGGTACAACACACGAGAGAGAGAGAGACAGGCAGAGAGAGACAGACAGACAGACAGACAGACAGAGAGAGAGAGAGAGATGTTGTACGTATAGTCAGACAATTCTCGTTATTTTCCTTCACCTAATTGTATGAATTGGACAACTTACAACATTTCAAACTGGTAATATGGGTTTGCAATGTGACCAACACAAGCCTGCATGTCATGAAATAGATTCACTTCAATGTAGTAGCTATCAATCACATAAACATTGACACGGGACTGCTTTAGGAAGTAGACATGATATAATGTACTGCAAAATATATTTGTATTGTATGTTAATTATGTATAAATGTTTTTTTATATTTGTGTCAACAATTACGTGCAATGGTTGATTAAAATCAAATATCATTTAAATGAACTTTATCTATAGGAATCAAAAATATATTTGATGCTAATTATATCATATTCACGTATTTCCTTTTACTTAATAAATATTTATTTTTTATTCTAAATTACATTTTTAAGCATGAAAAAAAGCTTTGGTCCAAGTTTAATACTCTGAATAATTTGAAATATATTTTGGTCACACACACACACACACACACACACACGCACTGGTATTTTTGATTATTATAGTAATACTGATTTTTTAAATGTTATATTGACCCTAAACCAATTTATCATATTATTCGTTAAACACAAAAGGGTGCGAGGAACCATTTCTACTACCAGACCGGACATTTGATTTCAGATACCAGTGCTAACTATTAGTATTAGATACAAATCAATTATTATTATTACCGTTATTATATATATATATATATATATATATAGTTTCTATCTATCATAGTCAAATGACGTATATAATCGTGATTGTTTTATGCGTCAGATGACCTTTTATTTCACATTTATTTCCTCGTGGCAATTATTAATGTAAATGAGATTGTAACTTGTTGTCTTTCAGTTTAATTAAAATTTCAAAGTCTGTTCCCTGTGCTTTAAGTTAGCATCTTTGCTGACGGTATTGTAACGCACAAATATTGATATAGAACCTAAAGTGCTGACACAATAATTTTATGGGAGGCCAGTATCCGACCAAAGAATATATAATATACAGACGAACACCCTGATCTTTGCTGTTCATATATATATATATATATATATATATATATATATATATATATATATATATATATATATATATATATATATATATATAGTGGAACCTCGATATTATACGACCGCCTATCTTACTGGCTCAAAGTGGTCGTAAGCTGTTCATTTAAGTGAATTAACACAAATTCTCCTGAGATGCTAAATGTCGTATATTCCTGCATTTGTCTTTGTTATCCCATCTTCCCAAGGTTTTCTTATCCACTTCGAACCTCATACACCTTGACAGATTACATTTAATATTTGACAGTCAGTGGTGACGACATCTAGCGCTGATTTTAAATTTCACTCAAACTGACTTTAAATTTCATTGAAATCAAATTGACCCGACACTTACCCCTGAATTTTAGCCAATGAAAAGACTAGGGGCACGACATTATTCTGTGTTTACGTGCTTTCAGTTCGCCCCTCCCCTATTATATGGTCGATGCGTGATCAATTGTTAGACGTGTTCTGTAGTCATCAATAGCTGCGGCCATTGGAATCAAGTCACAATATACAGGCCAAATCTGTCAAGGTGTATGAGGAATAAAGGAAAACTTTGAAGACCTTGATTTGGGAATATATGTACTTTCAGGGAAGAAGAATTATAATTCTAGATACTACTTTAGTCCAGCGTTCAGCTGATTATTCACCCAAAGGAACGTTGTAAATATGACCAAAAACATTTTTCATACCAACTAAAACTAAAATTTCAACTGAAAAGATCGAGGGGGTAAAATGCAGTTTACAACGATAATCCTGTTTAAACCCTTGTAGATTGGATTTTATTATAGTTCAGGTGTCGAAAGAGATTGAATGAATTTATATTTTTCGAAGCAGTTCCTATGAATTTTTTGGACCATCCTCTGTATCTTTGCACCATTTGAAGCAGTCCCTATGATTTTGGATCGTTTTATTTTTAAACCATTCGGAGCAGTTCCTATGTTTTTTTAATTATTGTATCCTCTTACCATTTGACGCAGTTCCTATGATTTTTTGTCCATTGCCTATATCGTTTTACCATCTGAAGCAGTTCCTATGATTTTGGATCATTTTATTTTTAAACCATTCGGAGCAGTTCCTATGTTTTTTTTAATCATTATATCGTTTTTTTTCATTTGAAGCATTCCATATGATTTTGAATCACTTTAACCTTTTACCATTTGACGCAGTTCCTATGATTTTTGGTTCATTGTTTATAACCGTTTACCATTTGAAGTCCTATGAATTTTGGTTCATTGTTTATATCTTTTTACTATTTGAAGCAGTTCCTATGAATTTTGGTTCATTGTTTATACCTTTTTCACCATTTGAAGAAGTTCCTATGAATTTTGGTTCATTGTTTATACCTTTTTACCATTTGAAGCAGTTCCTATGAATTTTGGTTCATTGTTTATACCTTTTTACCATTTGAAGCAGTTCCTATGAATTTTGGTTCATTGTTTATACCTTTTTACCATTTGAACTAGTTCCAATGAATTTTTGTTCATTGTTTATGTCTTTTTACCATTTGAAGCAGTTCCTATGAATTTTGGTTCATTGTTTATGTATTTTTACCATTTGAAGCAGTTCCTATGAATTTTGGTTCATTGTTTATGTCTTTTTACCATTTGAAGCAGTTCCTATGATTTGTGGTTCATTGTCTGTATCTTTTTACCATTTGAAGCAGTTCCATTCTCTGTATCTTTTTACCATTTGAAGCAATTCCTATGATTTTGGTTCATTGTTTTTATCTTTTTACCCTTTGAAGCAGTTCCTATGATTCTGGATCATTGTCTGTAGATTTGTACCACTGGAATTCATTTCAGTTTAGGACTGCTATGTGGACCCTGAACAAGAATAAAGAATTTTTATCGCTAGTGAAAAGTCTACAGTGCTAGTTTAAAGATCACTCTATATTACAACGGTTGCAGATAGCAATGTAGCGGTTTAAGATATGCATATCCGGTATCACCCATCTGACGTCAAATCGATCATGGCACGAAAAGGTTTTGATTGGCGTATTATTAGTCACTTTCAATGTCCACATGTCACATTATTGGCTATGACACTTTCTTATAGATGAAAAAATGTTCATGTTATTCGTAAAATTATATATATTATATTTATGTATGTATGTGTGCGTCCGTGCATACATACGTAAGTAAGTATGTATGCATGCATGTATGTATGTATATATGCATGAATGTATGGATGGATGGATTTATTTAATCACTACATTGTAGAACTACCCAATGCGTATGTTATCTGGTTTGGAATATACATCCAAAATCTGATGTTTCCAAAGTCAATTTCATTCCAAAAGGCACTAAGCACCTGTTACGATGTGTAAAAATAAACATAATGTCAGATTTATATGTTTGGGCAAAAATTCCTATTTCCTCATGACGATCATTTATGTCAGTAATATTACATCACCTGAACTCAAATATATATGCCCTCGAAATGAAAAATGTTAAAATAAATGGTGCAAAAATAAATCTGAAATGAAAGGTCGAAACCATATACGACTCTTTACACTTGATTAAGACAACTGGCGATTGTATTCTTTAAAATATTATAAACATAATACCAAAGTTATAATGCTCTAGACAATTGTTTCTGTCAATTAGATATGGAAGTTTTATTATTTATCTCTTTAGCACTGAAAGTCAAAAACACATGTAAATAGAAGGAATCTTACATTAATCTTAAATTGTGAAAGACGTCATCCAATTTGTTGAAAAATATATCTTAGAAAAAAAAATAGTTGCAAAAGCATTCCGTATGATGATGCGTATTGTTCTTGGAATGCCTTTAAACAACAAACTTTATATTAAAGTCATATTCCGGGGACGTTATTGTAATTTTCTGGACGTTATTGTAATTTTTGACATTTTCATTAGAAAACCACTCCTAACCGACGAAAATGAAAAAAAAATCGATGTATTTATAGAGTTAATAGGGGGATTCCGTCGGAATTCTTAAATTTACCCTGGTGAACGAGTGATATAAAGGGTGGCTCGATTCATCGCGAAAGTACTCTTCCAACACAGTCTCATAACATGTTACAATCCGAATATACCAGGGCAGAAAATAGTTATTTCAAAAATGTCGATAAAATTTACATAATTCACGTAAGTTTATTGCTAAATTTCTTGCCCAGGACAGTGTTCCAGAGCGTTTGGTTGGTGATCAACTTGTCTGGATTGTCCTGGACAGTGAAACGAATACACTCAGTAGAGAGTTGCCACATGACCGGGAGCACCTTACCGTTTATAGATAGATCAGTGTGTTAGGTGCTTTACTTTGAAAATAAGACGAAAGTTCATACGAATACGCATTAAGAAAGTACAGAAAAGTTTATTTATTTATTAATCCCCGGAATATGGCTTTGAATTCGATCCTCAAATTGTTATTTATTGTCTTGTGATATTGATCTCACACAACAGTTTGACATCTGGTTATCAGAACAGTTCCAAGAGACTGAGTTTTTTCCAAAGTGGATACAGTTATTCAAGAATACGCTTTACCGATGATTACTTCGTACTACATATCAAAACTCCATATGTACAATATACACCAATCTGTGCTTAAATAGGTCTACCTGAAGAAAGCAAACAAAAAATAATAACATAAAAAAGAATTTACACTATTTGTCCCAACAGTGATATAATAAACACTTTTGACAATTTATTCTAATATGAGGCGCCTAACTTGCGAAGAAAAAAATCGTTTTGGTGTGAAGCATCTGAAAAAATACGAGAAGAATAGGATGCACGAATGAGATTGACGGGCTACAAAATCTATCTGCCTCCATCACTGACAAAGTTGGTTAAAATTTACATGTTTGGTTTACGAGCTACCGAAGTTTTTTGTATTTCCTTGACAGTGATGTCTTTTAAAATCCAATAATAGTAACAACCACGCAATGCAAAATGAATAAACTTGTTTTCCTTTTAGAGATATGGAGCAAACTATACATACATTGTTTGGAAGTTTTATAAATAGTTTCTACATTGAAGTTTATTAACTATATTTTATTGCTTGATACATCGCTTATTTTATACCAAACGATGTACTTTTATTTATCAATGTAACATTGACGAATTTTGTGGACAAAATTATGTTTAATATTTTATTCATACGAAATGAACATTATGTTTATCAGTAATCAAATCACACACTTTTCTAATACAGGTGATACGTATCTGATAAATTGTATTATTTGCGGTCAATATTGCTTCATTGTCATATGTTTTGCAGGTGTCATAATAATGTATAACACGATTTGCATATCATTAAATATTTTCATTCTGACAAGAAATTCCGCTGTTCCATTTGTGAACAATAATGTTAAACTATCAAACAAAAACATATCATTACCATACTAAAGTAACCTCTCAAAGAGGCCTTTGCACCTAGCCAGACTCTGCATTGTATGTAGCAGTGTGGCACGTTTTTGCAATTGGAAGATTTATATCTTTTTCAATGGCAAAATGATGTATGTTTTAGACATTTATATTTTATTCTGAGACAATTCCCTGTATGTTTACGTATTATTTGAGATTCAGTTTGACTTTCATCACATGAGCTATATTTATATATCATTACGCTTGATATGTCATTCAATGACTAGGGTTCCATCAGAATGATTAAGAAGAAGTTCCTGGATTAATAATGCGTATATATTCTGTCTGACTTTTGAACTGATGAATCTGAGTCACGAAAACAAATTTTAAAGAAAGTTTTATTCCAACTAGATAAATATGAAGTACTAGAGATGTCTAAGTCGCAATATGTTTCTAGCAACTTGCAATGTGTTTATTGATCCTTGTGTGTTTTTAAAGTTATCGTGTGCGACTTATCACCGGGTGCGACTTCTAATCAAACACATTGATATATATATTATTTGCTCCCAAACAAAATCAGCCAATCCGTGGTTATACCGCACTAATTTTTGGAAGGAAATAAGAAAGAAACGTTTGTATGAGTAACATTTGCTGAAATAACAAAATTTGTATATATAGTCGCACTAATTACAAGAATTAACACAATAATCTGTCAAAAGATGGCGTACTTAGTATGCCCGAAAAATTATCCAAATAGCCTAGGTTTGTGTTCAGATATAAGTCTAAGGTTTTAACTTAAACGTGTTATAATTAGTTCAAATTATTCATTAGACCTCATGTCATTTGAATTAGTCATTCGTTTGTTATCCTGTGACCTCTTCTGCTTTATGTTATAAGGAAAAATTCTCAATTCCTATTTTAATATATTCATTATTTAATACCTAATGTGAAATATATGACAAAATCACTTATAATTTTATTTTCAATATCGTCATTTAATGCAAAACGTAAACCCCAATACTAGAGTAAGGTTTGATTATATTCCATTTGTTCTGGTAGAGTGCTAATCACATGTATAAACGAAAACTTTATATGTGCATAAAAGTCCCCATACTTCTTAAATCGTGTTGTGATAAAATATGGAATTAAACGTTATAGTTCAATATTTAACACATAATGGCCCTTTCCCGGGGGATCCGATCTCATATAGTATTTTATCTCCGAGTCGGAGCGGACTGTTTTACAATGGAAAGGGTCACAATAGATTAGCAAATCATTGTCAAACTCTTGCTTTAAACCCGAAAAAAAACCATTTCATTGTCAATAACGTTTATATTGCCTGAATGCTGATGTTATAGAATTCGCCGTAAGCATGTTTTGGGCAAGAAAACGACATCTATCAAATTGAAATATATACTACACTGATTAGACAAAAATCCAAGAGAGAGAGAGAGAGAGAGAGAGAGAGAGAGAGAGAGAGAGAGAGAGAGAGAGAGAGAGCAGATAAACAAGAAATTGTATATTTTCTACGTCTCGGTCTTATGATTGTTGGATTTAAAGTACATATAACCCCGTGAATCATAAATCAAAGCGGATATTTGTTTGCCACGTGCCTGAATTCTGTTGAGATAGAGATGAAATAATGATTACAGGAATACACATTTCATTTATAGAGGAAACCTTTTACCTGTACAGACATTGCATAGTTACGAGTAAAAGGTTTCCTCTATAAATGAAATATGTATTCCTGTAACCTTGACATTTGTAAAACAAAACGAAACAAATTAGGTCAAGCATCACGTAAGACAAATACATGTGTTAATTATTAAAAATAATATAACCTTGTATATAAATCAGTGAGGAAAAGATAAGAAACAGTGATGTCATTTTTGTTTAATTGTTTAAAATTAGAGGTCGAAAATATAACCTATGTTTAATTTTCTAATTATACACAAAATTAATAACTGATTAAAAATTAAACCATGTAAAGTAAAAATTCCAGATAATTTTTTTTATAATTCCAATGTGACAATATTTCTTACTTTTATTTCTCGCCTAAATGACATACATGATGTGATAAATGATTACTCGGTTATCAAATCAACAATTAATTTCACTAAAATATTCAAACAATTATTGTTCTACATTTTAACACTTAATCAACTACTTTTCTAGATGTTTTATATGCTGAGGGTCAGAGATACATTATTCAAATTACTAAGTCTTGAATAATTAAAATGATTACCATGATGCCTTTACGTTAGTGAAATGCTTCTATTATCGTGTATGACTCTTGTTGGTTAGAGTGCAAGATTGATTGACATTCAAGACTGTATTCTAATCACGTTTCAGGTATTGACTATAAAAGCGAAGGCGAACGGACAAATAAGATTTTTCCGGGATAAAGGCAGCTTAGGATAACGTAACTCTACAAGATGTTTTTCCATTCAAAGGAATTTGTTTTTGTAGCATTGTGTGTTATCTCTCGTTGTCTTGGAGATGAAGAGGATACCACTAGTATGTATTTATTTCAATTATACCCGATCAAAATGGTTGCATTTATTTTGTGTATAATATTTGTATGTGGATAAAATTAAATTGATTTTCTTTTGCGTCATAATTTGAAAGTATGGCAGTTTTAAAATCCTGGAATGCTGTAACAATGTTCTCAGAAATCGGCTACCAGTTTTGTGTAAGTAAATGCTTAATATGATCACATCCCTTCGATTACAGTAGAGACTGTCTTAAGTGTCTGTCAAAGGGACCTGCAGATTTGAACTACATAAGAATTGGAGTCACTTAATACACACCAGTTTAATATATAGCATAGGCGTCGGAGCCGGGGGGGCTAGGGGGGACTTAGCCCCCCCCCCCCCCACTTTTTTTGGCAAAGATAGGCATAGGTGTTGAAAATTGGGGCTTAGCCCCCAAGACGTTTCTGGCGTGTGTGTGTTTTAAGTTGGTTTAGCCCCCCACTTCTGGCGTGTGTGTGTTTTAAGTTGGTTTAGCCCCCCCCCCCCACTTTCAATTTGCTTCCGACGCCTATGTATAGGATATACTGTTGGGCCACCTTAGATACAGTCACATGAGACAGGGAGTCTTTATATACAGGCGGTCACTTGTGCAATCTAGACTGTAGTATAGTTTTCCTTCGTTAAGACCACAGACCAAAAGTTAATTTATTCCGATCCACTAATTCTCCACACTTCCTGTACCTTATCTGTTCCGCGACAAGAACTGCTCAACTTCCTGTGAATTACCTGTCCTATAACAATAAAAATTACAGGCGTCTGGTGAGCTATCAGTCTCATGAAAGCCTACAGGCTTACGACTTCCTGTGAGCTATCAATTTCACGAAAAACTAGTTTTCCGACTTCCTTTGAGCTATCCATTTCACGGAAAAAACGAGACTTCCAACTTCATGTGAGTTATCTGTCCCGCGACAAACAAACAAAAAACAAAAACTGCTAGACTTCCGACTCCCTGTGAGTTTTCAGTTCCACGAAAAAACTATTAGACTTACCACTTCCTGTGAGTTATCTGTCCCACGACAAAATCTACGTAAATAAATAAATAAATATTTCATCCCAAAACCAAAATTCTACTTGACTTCCCGTGATAATTATGTTTTGAGAAAACAACTTGACTTCCTGTGAGTTATATGTTCTACGAAAACTACTTGAAATCCTGTGAGTTATATGTTCTACGAAAACAACTTGACTTCCTGTGAGTTATATGTTCTACGAAAACAACTTGACTTCCTGTGAGTAATATGTATCACAAAAACAACAAAGGTTAATTGACTATGTTTCTTATTTTTTTTATTTTTTTATTATTATTATTATTATTATTATTATTATTATTATTTTTATATATTGCAAACAATTCATAAATAATAAAACATTATCCACACAGCCATCAACCATAACCATAATCATTAACTCTTATCCCATCGGTTACAGTCATGAACTTTCTTGGAGATGAAACCGGATGCTTACTTAAAACGTTCCTGTGCGCAAGTCAACGGAGGTGTTGATCCACGTGCATGATTATTTCGCCAGTAGTTTCAATCCAGTGCCAATGGTGACTTACGAATGGTGAGGTGTATACACCACGATAAAACCATTAAGACCGTACCTATGAAAATCAACAACAATGGCCGCTATCATTACCGATAATGGAGTTCAGAAAATCATTAACGGTTTATCTAGGATGTAGTGTACTGATGGATCTCACATTGGAATGCAGAATTGATTATGACTATGGCCTTCTATAAAAAGAATTAACTGATAATTTGTAGGTTGTTTGACGTAAACTTTAAAAACCTATTCCAGGTTTGTTGGGACACACAGTAGGCGAAATAACTAAACATACTGTGAATAATCCGTCCATTTACAAAACCAATATATTTCTTGTGAGTGCATTTCTAGATTTCTTTTTATATAGACAAACACCAGAATATACCTATATACAGTAAAACTCGAAAATAGCGAACATGGATATAGCGATTCTACGCTTATATGTTGGTATTAGCTCTTAAATAGCTCCAATATGCGATAAAATGGTGATACCTTCCCATTTCTTGTGTAATTTACAATCATTTTTATAATAATTGTGAAGATCTTTATGTCCCATGGCCATTATGACGTCATTACGTCGGCAATAACGTATTACAACGTAAGAATACATTATTACTAATGACGTCAAGCATAGAGTTGGAAACTGAATGAAGGCCTGTCGAATTTTGCCTATCGCGAAAATCCCGACATGACACGTTTTGGCAGACTTTTCCATTATGACGCCACAATTAAAAGTTTTTTCCAGAGACCAAAAACAAACGTTAAAGATGATCATTTCTGTCAATAAGACTTCATCAGTCTAAGTATGATATTCTTCAGCAGATTTGTGCATACAAAGACCTGCTTTGTTACTTTCAATTTTGAATACGTTTTGGGCCTTTGTGGCTGAGTGGTTAGAGCATCGCGTTTAAACCATTATGTCTCTCAGCTCTGGTCAGCGCAGGTCTCGTCCCTCGCAGGAACCTAAGTTAAGCTGATTATGTGACAAAGTTTGCCAGTTTACATGTGGAAGGTCGCTGGTCTCTTTCGGGTTACATTGTAACCGGGGGCGTGCCTTTTGGTCATGAGAATCAATCATGGATCACTCCCACTGTGTTAGTTCGATAAAGGTTTAAATCCAGAATCGATCCTGCCTCTCCGTTTTAGAACCAGGTTGTACTCGGAAGAGATCACGTGACTGACAAAATGACGTATATATCCAAAGTTGAGAAAATGTTCACTGTCCGTATCTAGTTGATCGTCCATCATCATGATTTCCATCTCTATACCATTTATTTTCAAGGATGTCCTATTTTAAGTGGAACATTTTTCCATTACTTCTGGATCAATTATGTTGCATTTTTTTAAACATTCTGGATGACTTCCTTGAAATAAGCAATAAAACATTAACAGAAGCAGTCCTGGAGAAAAACAATTCCAGGACTAGTCCAATTTTGCTTTTTTGTTCATCAGTCACGGAGATGTCTGGAAGTGCTCAAACGAATAAGCCCCGGGTTCTCTCTTTC